>SKCR01024397.1:0-149409 GCA_019454045.1 Zanthoxylum bungeanum | reverse complement strand
AAGGACTTTATCGTTAACTTTAACATGCATAAGATGCTTCCCACATATTCTGAGTTGTACAATACACTACAAGAATTATGGCTTTTAGCGTCCAAATATTTAGCGTCGAAACAGTATTCGACGCTAAAATTGAGTTTTAGCGTCGAAAATCATTTTCGACCCTATATGTCATATTTTTAGCGACGGAATAAAATTTCGACGCAGAATATTAATGTTTTAGCGTCGAAACCTTTTTTTGACACTAAAATCAGTACTTTAGCGTCGAATAATATTCGACGCTGAATAATTCTATTATTGCAATAATTTTTGGCGCCAAATATTACACTTTTAGCGTCAAAAAACGGAGTCGACGCCTGTAGGCATTGCATTTTCTCATGTGAAACCCGATGATGAGTCTCAGTTGGAGGCACTACCTTTTTAGCTAAGGATATTGCGGGAAACGGAGGTCGGAAGAGGAAATTCGAAATAAGTACGTCATCAAGTTCATTTCACAAGCTCACTGTCTTCGTTACTTCGTTCGAACGTCAGACAGATTGCAGACGTTCGTGTAGCGTTCGAATTGGCGTTCGAACGGCGTCGGTGTTTCTGGTTTTGCTGCTAGCCTCGCACCCCAGCCCAATTAGCTCCCCAAAGCCCATAAAACACATCCCAATTTAATTAAATTAAACATAAACATTAAATAAAATATCTAAACCATTTACCAATAAATAAAAACACAAAATATAATCATACCTAATAAAGATAAATCAAATATATTAACTTCCTAACTAAAGAATTCACATACTAAATTAAAAAGATGTCATGCCTAATTAAAATCAATCATAACAAATTAAATATTTTGCATTCCTAATCTAGCCAAATTTTGTCCCCCCCTCAATCTTTGACTTTCCTTGTCTAACACCAAATCATATCTCTCTTTAATGCCAAAATCTCTTCCTTGTGAGACAAGGTGAAGCCCTAGCCTTTCTCTATATAAACCACACCTCTCCAAGGCACTCCCCCTCCTCCCTAGTTCACGCCCATCACAAAAAAAGTAAAGAAGAAAATAATCTCCAACCCCCCTCTCCAAACTCTCCATTCACGCCAATCACAAGAATAAGTAACAAAAAATATTCTTTTCATCTCCTCCATTCCATAGCCGAACACATCACCCTCCTTAACCCCTCCATAACCGAAAATAACAAGCCTTTATATCTTCCTAAAGCCACTGAAACCAACCTATAAAGCAGCCCTCCATCACCGAAAATTACAACCAAAAACCGAACTGCAGTAAACATAAAACTGCACTGCCTTACACGCCCAAACAGCAGTAATTTAACCCCTAAAACAGCAGCAAAATACACTTAATGTTGGGGTTGGTGCTCAGAGCGCCAATCCGGACCGTATTTATGACTGATTCATGAATACGAAAATCTCCTTATTCCATAATATTAGTTATTTATGGTTGCACCTCTTGTTCTTATATACGTATTCGATCTGATCACGATTAGATTGAAACTAAATGTGGTTTAGTGATATGTATATATTAGACAAAGGCCCGATAATATATAATGCAGTACACAGTTACAAAGTTAGGTTGTAATTGACATTGGGAAGTGTCACTGCTATGAATATGAATATTATCAAACATAGTTCCTGGTCAAGATTTGCTAACACGGGTCGGTTAGTCAAATCCGTTGAGACCAGTACATGTCGTATATCGAGACTTGGTCCGATGGTTTATCCCAATGAACCATGAGTCTATGGAGACTCGTATAGACGTGTAGGTGTTTATAGTGGATAAACACTGAACGGCTCACCGAAGATTCTTAATGGATGGTACGCCAACGACAATAAGAATCTTCTCGGGTTAAGTAGCATAGTGGTCCTTCGACTTGAGACACCACTGTGGATGTATGAGACATCCTCCACACTTAGATGGCAGTCACGTCACCAATCTATTTAGATCAGACCTCCGCCTGTTCGTTGGGTGTGGATCGATCCTCAGGATATCCTGTGTGTGTCAAGATAGGATCCGTCAGTTATGTGTACAGAGCATAGGTAGTCCATATATTATTAGCAGTCTGTTAAATCTGTGGCCACAGTATACATCGGAAGTAAGTTCCGAGTGTTATTTAGAGATTGCTAATTGATACGTCGACGAGATAATACCTATAGAGATTTGACGTTTACATCTATATCTCTGGGATTATCTGGATACCTGTGACGGAGGGATTATACGTATGCAATTACCTCGACCTGTATGATTCAGCTAGTTTATCTGTGATCATCATAATCTACGGGTGGATAGATTATGGACATGAAATTGGATTTCGTGACGGATATACCTGAATCTAGAGAGTCTCAATAATGAAACATACTCATAGAGCACTAGAGCAACATTTATGAATAATGATGATTATTTATAAATCGTTTAATCATTAAACGAAAAATACATGCGAACGGGCCGAACCGTCATTTCCTAATTAATGTGTATTTGTATTTAATATATGATATTATTAAATACACATTAATAAATAGTCAAATAAAGGTATTTGACATATATCATCAATATATGTATTTGAGATATTTAAAGTAAATATAATACATATATTTGATATATTTGTATTTAATTAATTATTTAATTATTTAATTGTTAAATGATTAATATAATTAAAATATAAATATATCACCAAATGATAAAGTTAGGAAATGATTATAAGTTGCAATTGTTGACTTATACATTAAAGGAAATGGTTGTCAAATTGATTTTGAATTCTTAAGATATTTGTTCAAAAATGTTTGAAAAAAATGAAAATATCTTTTTTCTTTATTTCTTGTTAAATTTCGGCCATGACACTTTAAAATATAAGAGTTATATTTTTCTAAGTTGCATTTGTTGACTAAATTAAATATCTTTAAAGTTGTTTTTGGATATTTAACCAAGTTGACTAAATAAAGTGAAATGAAAATGAAATTACAATATTTGTTTTTCCTTAGTGAAATTCGGCCAAGGCATTCCTTGTCCAAGTATATATTGTTTTTCATTTCATTTATTGTTAACCTAATACAGTTTAAAAGAAAACTCCATTAATGGAAACCAAAGAAAGCTTGTGAGAAAGAAAGAAGAAACCAAAGAAAGCTTGGATTTTAGTAAGTTTTTCCAACTTGCTATTAGAAAGGAAAATGTTCCTTAGGATCTAGGCTTTAACATATGATGTTCTTAGGTTATTTCTTTCTTTATTCCTTGTGTTTTTGTTGATGGAAGTTTTGATGGAAGTGTTGAGCATGTATAATGAAGGAAGGTTGTGACTATTGTAGTTATAAGCTTTCTTTTAAGGTTTTGGAAACCATGTTGCTAATCTAGAGTTGTTGACCCACTCTTAGATGACCTAGATTTGATCTTGAGTTGTTTCATTGTGTTGAGACTTTGATTGGATGGAAGAAAGATGATTGAAGTGTTGAATTTAACCAATTTGGTCTAATTTGAGGAAATTGAAAAATTAGGGTTCTTGACCAATTCCAAATTTGGGCATTTTCATATATGTTGTGTATTTGGTGTGTATATGATGCATAAAGTTTCATGTTGATTGGATTACATTTGGATGTGTTTTGAAGCATGAAATGACCAAATGGACAAAATGCCCACCTTAGGTGACATTCGGCCAAATGAACAAAATTGGGGATTTTGGTGCTTTTGGTGTTTTGATGTTTTGAACATGCAAAGTTCATCTTAGAAATGATTTAGAATCATTCAAAATTGATTAGATCAATTTCGGACTAAAATGGACAAAATACCAAAGTAAGCGTAATTTGGTAAATTCACCTAAATATGATTTATTGAATTTTATTTCATAATTTGATTATTGGAATATTAAATAAATATGTTTATTTAATTAATCCGAGAAAAATTTTTGAAATCGGAAGATACGATCTTCCGCCGCTTCTGCTGCGTTACCGGATTCTGCCCCTAAAACCCCTACAAAATGGTATCAGAGCGAGTCTGATTCTAGGCCTCCATAAAATGATTAGCTTGTTTTATTCAATGTTTAATCATGTTTTCTTGACTTTATACATGCATGTTATAATCTAATTTGATTAGATTTAGGGTGTATGACACTTAATGTAATATCCCCACATAATAAGGTTTTAAAGTGACTAGTATTTGGAATACTTGTTTCTTGGTCCGTCTTGTCAATACGGTTTATAAATATCTTTTCGTTGACTACATCCGAGACCGTGCCTCTGCTGTGAGGATGTAGCTGATAGAAATTTATTTATGCTGAATGTATATTAGATACTAGATAAATTCAAGCGAAAGCGGAATCCTGAACGTGCCCTAGCTGTCAGGGTTACGCAAGTAACTTGAGTTTATCATTGACAAGTTTAACCTTGGTACGTCTCCTTGTGGGCCTGCCTTCGCAGCGACAACGAGAAACGGCCAGGACCGGAACCTCGGAGTCACTAGTGAGTGATTGACAATTAGTTGTCTACCTATGAATATACGTAGGCGAGACCGTGCCTCTGCTGTGAGTCGAAATATATTCATGGGGTCCTCTTCCCATTATGCAATTTCCAAAATAGTTGGAGGCACTGCTAAGTTTAAAATATTCCATAACTTAGGCAGTGTATGTTATTATGGAAATTGCCGTTTGATTGTTTCCTTATTCTATAGTATATAGAATTAAACTTTTATTTGCTGCACACATATTTTGACATGTTATCTGACTAGACTCTTGGTTGCAGTTATTCTAGAATAGGTTCTAGATACTAATAGACTAGGATATTATTAGATTAGTCCAAACCATCGGGAACTGTTGTTCCGATTTTCTTGAAAAATAAAGATGGTTAATGACTTAGTTTCTAAGTCATGATAGATAATCTAGATAGATATCCCTTTAGGAAATAATACTTTAGAGATAATAGTTTCTTATGCAGTAAGAATTGACTTGAATTAGTTCATGTCTCGAGATTCTTGACTGGCATTTAGAAAGCCCTATTAGGTATTTGTTTATCTAGTAATGACGTTTTTTAAGCTTTAATTACCTTTATGGATAATGTGTCTGACACAATTTGCTAATCAGTTAATTACAATTGTTGTGAATAGTTGAATGCAAATAGTAAAGCTAAAGAAAGGAGATGCGTATATTTGTGTATAGAAAATATCGATTTTCACAATACTACAACTATAGGTATTGGATACCAGATCTCCCGTCTAGTTATTTGAAATATTGGTTAACGATTGTTTTGATATTTGATATCGGAACTTGCGACTATTGGATAGTCACTTGTTCTTTATAAAAATTGTTACATATTTTATAATAACTAGTAGTGTCATTGACGTAGAGATAAACATTAAGAAAAATTATTCGGTAAAGTAAATAATTTAGAACGGTGCTTTATGAATTTAATCACTTAAGTATTGGATGCTCAATCCGTATGGTAAAGGATGGTTTGATACTAGATCACACCACACATCCTTGTCCATTTAATGAATATTGTATTCAGGAAAGTGATTAAGATCTCGTTTAACCAATGATTGTCATTGGACCACCAAATTTATTTAACTGATACATTGGATGTATGTAGTTTAATAAATAATAATTGCTTAAGGTAGTTTTCTTTATTTCGTAACTTAGTTGATGAATTGTCATAACTTTGTTACGTGTTTCTGAAGGAACACATATTGAAAGTCTTGAAAGTATCAAGATTTTTCAATCTGTTCTGATGAAACGAAGATTGAACATTTTTGACTTGTTCAAATATATTCAATCTAAAGTATTTTGAAAACTTGATCCTTAAAATTCATTACATGTCTTTGAACTGTTCAAAGATCTTTGATACGATCAAACATTTGAATTTAAAGCAATTAGTTCTAAGGTTATACAGTGAATATGATTCATATTCAATATTATTCTTCCACGATTCCATCTTGATGGAATTGAGTAGTGGGAGCAATTGAATCTTATATGATTTGATTCGTTTGATATTGAATGTTACCGAATTAGTTTCAATACTCTTGGGGTTATACTCCAGTAACACTAATTCATCTCTTAATTAATGTTCCATTATTTTCTACAGTTGCATATATGATATGTATAGGTAGAAAATTTGAATCTTGAAAAGTTTGAGATTTCAATCTTTCTTTTATATAATAGTTATATAATGGAAATTACTTACACCTCGGAGGTATAAGTAAAAGTTTATCGTTTATTCTGTTGAATAGAATATTGTATTCTATTTAATAGAATATCTTTCCTACGATTCTAAGTAATAAAATCGTTTTATTACTTGGTGTGTAACATCAGATGTTAACTATTGTAGAAAAGACTTGACTTATTGTAGTCAAATGTGAGAATGATAAATTATAAATGGAACTATGTAATTAATAAGATGAAACAACCCTTATACATCTTCCGTGCAAGTCCAATAGGATAACAGAATCATTCACGAGTATTTGATACTTAATGGTTCCGTTGTGTTTCTTATTGAAGAAAAATTATCCTATGACTTTTAATGGAAGCGATATTTGATATCGATTCTGGAAGTTCACCATTGAACCTTAGATCTAAGATTGTTCATAGCTTACTATGATCAAGTTTTGAACTTGATTACGCTTTCATTATGAATTAGTTCATGATATGTGCTAATTGTTTGCACAACGGAAGCAATGTGAGCTTATTAAAGGTTTGACCTTTATAGTATGACAGTGAGAAAAGTTATACTCAGCAATCTATTGTAGATTCTGAGAAAACTTATCTCTAGTCACACTAAATGAACAATTAAAGATATATTGGTTAATGTTGATAATAAACTGTATATTTTAGCTAAAGAATGCAAAGTGGCATTTTTGGATGACTTATTCAGATAAGAGATCAGTTGTGATTTCCTTATTTGAAGAGTTCATTCTGAAATGGCCCTAGAGTTTGTGTTCTGCTGAGATCGCAGTTTAGTGTGCTAGCTTACAGAGCCTATTGTAGACTCGGATAAGTCTTCCAGAAATATGTGTTCTCTATTTTTGATATCGTCAGATTGTCTGATATTGTCAAAATATATAGAATACATATGTGATTAGAAGGGTTAGTGGGAGCGTACATATTACTTTCTAGTGTTTATATCTTAACGACATTGTCATTATTATAGTAATAATGAGATGTTTATGAGGTAAAAGATTTACCTAAGTCTTCTTTACTCCGTGATAAAAGTGGGAGTAGTCTCTTTTATATACGATATAAAGTTTTATATAAGATATAAAACCAAGAGACTTGTGAGATACTCCTATTAGTCGTACATTAGATGTGATCTAATGAAAGACATAACAAGGCTATCTGTATGACAGTTAGTATAACTGTTCGACAGTTATTGTGTGTCTTATATAAAGTATTCATTTTTCGTAAAAGATGATTCCTTTTTTCGAAAGATATATTGATTAGAATGTCTAATCAATCTTATGTATCATTTGATGATGACATAATAAATACTTTATAATGTGCGATTGCAGATATTGATTTAATCGTAATTGTTACGAGTTATTTTGACATCCTATAGACCATATGATGGATCTTGAAACACGTTCTTTGTGATCTTTGAGATATTAAGAACGAGTTTCTAATTCATGGAGAATATAGTCTGCAACTATTAGGGTCATATTAGTTTTGAGACTAATTATGACGTTAGACAGTCTACGTCATAAAGAGTCACAAAAGATGCAGTGGGAGTGTCACGAAGGATTCTACTTTTTAGTGGAATCAAAGGCAACTTTTGAAGTATTGACTTATGAAGTTGCATAGTGACCTTATAAAATAGAAGTTTTAAATTGGTGTTGTGCTTGCGGTTGTCCTCATAGTATTTTTGGATTTGATCCCTAAATACTTGGACAACTTAGTAGCTGTAGCATAATACAGATATAGCATCCATTTCATATTAATGTATAATTTAGATTCTACAAAATATGAATGATGCTGACTATGGGAAACGATAGAGTTTGTTTGACAAACTCGACATTTCATAGCGGACTTGTTTCTTACCTCTTAAGTACTGGTGAGCTTTTGAGGGCCATGTGCATATGATACACATTGAGACATGTATATGATACCGTGGATTGGCACTAGAGCAAGTGGGAGAAATTGTTGGGGTTGGTGCTCAGAGCGCCAATCCGGACCGTATTTATGACTGATTCATGAATACGAAAATCTCCTTATTCCATAATATTAGTTATTTATGGTTGCACCTCTTGTTCTTATATACGTATTCGATCTGATCACGATTAGATTGAAACTAAATGTGGTTTAGTGATATGTATATATTAGACAAAGGCCCGATAATATATAATGCAGTACAAAGTACAAAGTTAGGTTGTAATTGACATTGGGAAGTGTCACTGCTATATGAATATTATCAAACATAGTTCCTGGTCAAGATTTGCTAACACGGGTCGGTTAGTCAAATCCGTTGAGACCAGTACATGTCGTATATCGAGACTTGGTCCGATGGTTTATCCCAATGAACCATGAGTCTATGGAGACTCGTATAGACGTGTAGGTGTTTATAGTGGATAAACACTGAACGGCTCACCGAAGATTCTTAATGGATGGTACGCCAACGTCAATAAGAATCTTCTCGGGTTAAGTAGCATAGTGGTCCTTCGACTTGAGACACCACTGTGGATGTATGAGACATCCTCCACACTTAGATGGCAGTCACGTCACCAATCTATTTAGATCAGACCTCCGCCTGTTCGTTGGGTGTGGATCGATCCTCAGGATATCCTGTGTGTGTCAAGATAGGATCCGTCAGTTCTGTGTACAGAGCATAGGTAGTCCATATATTATTAGCAGTCTGTTAAATCTATGGCCACAGTATACATCAGAAATAAGTTCCGAGTGTTATTTAGAGATTGCTAATAGATACGTCGACGAGATAATACCTATAGAGATTTGACGTTTACATCTATATCTCTGGGATTATCTGGATACCTGTGACGGAGGGATTATACGTATGCAATGACCTCGACCTGTATGATTCAGCTAGTTTATCCGTGATCATCATAATCTACGGGTGGATAGATTATGGACATGAAATTGGATTTCGTGACGGATATACCTGAATCTAGAGTGTCTCCATAATGAAACATACTCGTAGAGCACTAGAGCAACATTTATGAATAATGATGATTATTTATAAATCGTTTAATCATTAAACGAAAAATACATGCGAACGGGCCGAACCGTCATTTCCTAATTAATGTGTATTTGTATTTAATATATGATATTATTAAATACACATTAATAAATAGTCAAATAAAGGTATTTGACATATATCATCAATATATGTATTTGAGATATTTAAAGTAAATATAATACATATATTTGATATATTTGTATTTAATTAATTATTTAATTATTTAATTGTTAAATGATTAATATAATTAAAATATAAATATATCACCAAATGATAAGTTAGGAAATGATTATAAGTTGCAATTGTTGACTTATACATTAAAGGAAATGGTTGTCAAATTGATTTTGACTTCTTAAGATATTTGTTCAAAAATGTTTGAAAAATGAAAATATCTTTTTTCTTTATTTCTTGTAAATTTCGGCCATGACACTTTAAAATATAAGAGTTATATTTTTCTAAGTTGCATTTGTTGACTAAATTAAATATCTTTAAAGTTGTTTTTGGATATTTAACCAAGTTGACTAAATTAAAGTGAAATGAAAACGAAATTACAATATTTGTTTTTCCTTTAGTGAAATTCGGCCAAGGCATTCCTTGTCCAAGTATATATTGTTTTTCATTTCATTTTATTGTTAACCTAATACACTTTAAAAGAAAACTCCATTAATGGAAACCAAAGAAAGCTTGTGAGAAAGAAAGAAGAAACCAAAGAAAGCTTGGATTTTAGTAAGTTTTTCCAACTTGCTATTAGAAAGGAAAATGTTCCTTAGGATCTAGGCTTTAACATATGATGTTCTTAGGTTATTTCTTTCTTTATTCCTTGTGTTTTTTTTGATGGAAGTTTTGATGGAAGTGTTGAGCATGTATAATGAAGGAAGGTTGTGACTATTGTAGTTATAAGCTTTCTTTTAAGGTTTTGGAAACCATGTTGCTAATCTAGAGTTGTTGACCCACTCTTAGATGACCTAGATTTGATCTTGAGTTGTTTCATTGTGTTGAGACTTTGATTGGATGGAAGAAAGATGATTGAAGTGTTGAATTTAACCAATTTGGTCTAATTTGTCCAATTTGAGGAAATTGAAAAATTAGGGTTCTTGACCAATTCCAAATTTGGGCATTTTCATATATGTTGTGTATTTGGGTGTGTATATGATGCATATAAAGTTTCATGTTGATTGGATTACATTGGATGTGTTTTGAAGCATGAAATGACCAAATGGACAAAATGCCCACCTTAGGTGACATTCGGCCAAATGAACAAAATTGGGGATTTTGGTGCTTTTGGTGTTTTGATGTTTTGAACATGATAAGTTCATCTTAGAAATGATTTAGAATCATTCAAAATTGATTAGATCAATTTCGGACTAAAATGGACAAAATACCAAAGTAAGCGTAATTTGGTAAATTCGCCTAAATATGATTTATTGAATTTTATTTCATAATTTGATTATTGGAATATTAAATAAATATGTTTATTTAATTAATCCGAGAAAAATTTTTGAAATCGGAAGATACGATCTTCCGCCGCTTCTGCTGCGTTACCGGATTCTGCCCCTAAAACCCCCACACTTAAAACATTCCTAAAAACCTTAAAGTAATAACATAAAAAAAACTGCATTCATAATCCTTAAAATAATCACACAAGACTGCACTAAGAACCCACACAAAAACTTGGAACAGTCTGTTGAAACGTCAAAACAGGTGACCTGAACAGTGAGCAGCAAAAAAGAGGCCGAACAGTAGCAGAACGGAGTTCAAGCCGCAAGCAAAACAGCAAAGCAGTGAGCTAGGACGCTAAACCAGTGAACCGGAGAAGTTGAGGAGCTGTACCCTTCCGACGTCCGTGAAACGCAAGCCTGAAAGTTGGCAAAAAGGTTAGACCTGAGGGTATCTTTCACACTCGCTGTTTTTGTACTATTTATTAAATATTGCTTGCGTGATTGTCATGTTGAAATGCATGTTGTGGCCCTTGAGTAGATAAATATGCATGAATTATGAGATGTTGTATGTTGTGGCTGTGGAATAAAATGAGAGATGTGTCAACTCTCGCGGTATATCGGATGGAAACCCGGATATAAATTTCATAGCCGATTTCAAATGGACGGTAATATGATCTGTACTCGGGACACAACTCCACGTACCGCTTGAGTAAACGGCACCCTCTTTTGTTTTGTGTTGCTTTAGTTTATTTATTTTTCGTCACTTGAATTTTGCATGTTGCTTATTTATGCATGATTCAATCGAGCGCATGGGCTTAGTAAGTGGAATGAAAGATCCCCTATGGGGAGGGGTTAAAGCCCTTTACCACGATGCTTTGCCGCGCCGGTTGATGTGTGTTCGGTTGAATGCAAGATACGTTCAATCGGGCATACTAAGTTTGATATTATTGCGTTTAATTCTTTGTATGCATGACTCAATCGAGCGCATGGGCTTAGTAAGTGGAATGAAAGATCCCATATGGGGAGGGGTTAAAGCCCTTTACCACGATGCTTTGCCGTGCCGGTTGATGTGTGTTCAGTTGAATGCAAGATACGTTCAATCGGACACACCAAGTTTGATGTTATCGCTTTTAATTCTTGGCATTCATGATTCAATAGAGCACATGGGCTTAGTAAGTGGAATGAAAGATCCCCTATGGGGAGGAGTTAAAGCCCTTTACCATGATGCTTTGCCACGCCGGTTGATGTGTGTTCGGTTGAATGCAAGATACGTTTAATCGGACATACCGAGCTCGACATTGTTGTCTTTATTCTTTGTGTTGCATGCATCAGGTATGGTTCCGTTCGAACGCATTCTCGAACGCTACATGAAAGCGAACCTTCTGTTTACCATTCGAACGCGTTCTCGAACGCTACGCGAACGCACACGCACTTTTTAGTCTCATCATGCATCAGGTCTGGTTCCGTTCGAACGCGTTCTCGAACGCTATACGAACGTGAACCTTCTGTTTACCATTCGAACGCGTTCTCGAACGCTACGCGAACGCACACGCACTTTTTAGTCTCATCATGCATCAGGTCTGGTCCCGTTCGAACGCGTTCTCGAACGCTATACGAACGCGAACCTTCTGTTTACCATTCGAACACGTTCTCGAACGCTACGCGAACGCACACGCACTTTCTTAGTCTTATCATGCATCAGGTCTGGTTCCGTTCGAATGCGTTCTCGAACGCTACACGAACGGGAACCTTCTGTTTACCGTTCGAACGCGTTTTCGGATGCTACGCGAACGCGTACCCACTGAACTGAGTCATTTTCATCAAATTTCGTACATAGTTCCCATAGTAGCTATCCCCACATGCATGAATACAATGTGTTTGATGTATTACAATTCATATACCTATGTCATGATAACATTTGAGTATTATGTCTTGTGGTATATCGGATGGAAACTCAGACATAAATTCCGTAGCCGATTCCGAATGGACGGTAGTACGGTCTGTACTTGGGATATAATTCCACGTACCACTTGAAAAGGTGCTCACATGTGTGCTTGTGTGGTTAGTATGTGTGCTTGTGTTTTCTTGAATATAATATGCCAATGAAATTGTATGTTCGTTGCTCCTTTGATGTACTTCCAAGCATGCAATCTTAGATGTGAAATGTATGTAAACTTAGGTGTAAGTTTTATCTTGTACATGTGAATTTAGAAGCATAATACTCTTGGAAATAAGTGCTACTTAAACCTGATTAAATTATTACATAAATCCTCTCATTACAAGTGGCATAAGTAAGGGACCATTCCGAACCCAACGGTTTGAGGTCTTCCCTTGCGAGGGGTGAGTGCGGCCTTAAATCTCATTTTCCCGGCTCACACCGGGTGGCGACTCCATTATTCTCCGGTTTAGTCCCCCATGGCTACTCCGTACTCCCGACCGGGCCGCGAGCCCGGGACAGCATGCTTTGCCCACTTTCTGTGTTCCCACAGTCTGGCGACTCCACTGGGGATAGAGAATCGGCCCCGAATATTGCCTTGTAATGTTTGGATTTATGTTTTAATTGACCGTGTGTCTATAGTGGATAAAATTGGTGTTTAATCAAAGGCATTTTAAGGCTAGGTAATGGTTGGGTGTCTTCCTTCATTCACTACCTTTCTAGAAGGAAAAGCTGTGAAAGCACCTATATAGCCATCTACTCGTAGCCTATTGTGATGGACTAATTTGGAGGACTCGTTGTTTATTCCTGACAATAAGCGATAAGAGCCTAAGAGGCTTAGGTATTTAAGTGAGCCTCGTTCCACCTTCCCTCTGGGGAATCTACAACGGGAAATCCATTTAACAGTCCGTCACACACCATAGCTCATTGGCACGTACCTTAGTGTATAAAAAGGGGTGCGCTCACTTGGTCGCTCGGACCCTTGATTGGGGAGACCTAGTTGTGGGCCATCCTTCGCCGATGAGAGCCTTTGTCTATACTCTTGTGAACCCACCCATAGACCGGGTTTGTATGGTTAAAGTAACAATTATTTCCTTGAGTATGTGCTAGTGGACCATCCTCATTTGGATGCAGTTGGACCATTGTCAGAAATGCGGACTTGCTGGGCCATTTAAAGTGGGGCGAGTTCGTGCTTTATGACCATTGGACCCAAAGCTTCTGAAATGTTGATGGGCCATTCCGTAGAAATTATTACTTTGTGTTTGCATTATCTCTTATGCTTGTGTTTGGGAACATCGTCGTTTGGATCCATTTGGACCATTTGTCATGGGATATGGGCTTGTTGGGCCATTTAAACTGGGACAAGAATGTATTTTATGACGATTGGGCCAAATGCTTCTAAGTGATTGATGTGCCACTTTGTGATTGTGTTCGGAACGTTACCATTTGGATTTAGTCGGGCTCTTTGTCATGAGATGTGAACTCATTGGGCCATTTAAACTGGGATGGGTTCACTCATATGAAAATTAACCCGAAAGATTCTAAAATGATAACGGGTCGATTTGTTTGAGAGTTTTAATTTATTTAGTATGTTATACATGCATCTCATGCACCTCATACATACATATATCATGTTAACACCATCTATGTCTCAAAAAGACATCATAGATACCGTTTGGGTTAGAGAAGGGACAAGACTCACTAAAAGAACAAGTATGAGTGAATCCGATAATGAGGTGTCCCGTATGGATCAGTTGTAGGGGTTGGTGCTCAGAGCGCCAATTCCCGGTTGTATTTTGTTAAATACTTCTGTAAAACATTATTATTAGTAATAATATATGCAGTTTCTATAATATAATCTATTCTTTTATATGGTAAAGACGTAATGACCTTAGAATGATTAGTTATGGTACAGTTGCAAAAGCGTCGCAACGGACATTGAGACGTTTCATGACGTTGTCATTCTCAGAATGTTCCTGGTCAAGGTTTACACTACTTGGTCAGTATAGTAAACCCGTTGAGACCGGTACATGTCGTATACTGGAATATATGATTCCAATGGTTTCTCAATGAACCATTAGTCTTGGAGACTAGTATAGACGTGTAGGTGTTTATAGCGGATAAACATTGAACGACTCACCGAAGATTCTTAATGGATGGTACACCAGCGTCAATAAGAATCTTCTCGGGTTGAGTAGCACTTGTGATTCTTAGACTTGAGATGCCATTGTGGGCAGATGAGACATCTTCTACACTTTGATGGCAGTCACGTCACCGATCTATTTAGATCAGACCTCCGCCTGTTCGTTGGGTGTAGATAGATCCTCAGGGTGTCCTATGTGTATCAAGATAGGATCCGTCAGTTCTGTGTACCAGAGCATAGGTAGTCCATATGATTAGCAATCAGATAAAACCATGGGCCCGTGGTAAGTTTAGAAGCTAGTTCTAAACATTCTTTTTGAGATTGCTAATAGAATAGTCGACTGGATAATCCCGATAGAGATTTGACGTTTACATCTATATCTCTGGGATTTATCCGGATACCTGTGACGGAGGAATTATACATTTGCAATGACCTCGACCTGTATGGTTTAGCGAGATTATCCGTGATCGTCATAATCTACGGGTGGATAGATTATGGACATGAAATTTGATTTCGTGACGGATATACCTGAACCTAGAGAGTCTCAATAATGAAACATACTCGTTGAGCACTAGAGCAACATAAATAAATAATATTGATTATTTATAAAGTCGTTTAATGGTTAAACGCAAGATACATGCTAAAGAGACTAGATAGTCATTTGCTTAATTATTGTGTATTTACATTTAATACTTGATTAATTTAAATACACATTAATTAATAGTCAAAATGAGTTATTTGACTTATTTCCTAAATGAATATATGTTTTTAATATTTAATGTAAATATTATACATATATTTAATATATTTGTATTTGATTAATTAATTGATTATTTAATTGTTAAATGATTAAATTAATTAAAATATAAATATCTTATGTTAGGATATTTAAAGTTAATGATGTTAGTTGCATTTGTTGACCAAGATAAATATCTAATAAAGTAGTTTATAAGATATTTATGCAAGTTGACATTATGATTATTGAAATGAAATTGAAATTACAATTACAATTTCTTGCATTTGGTCTTGCATTTTCGGCCAAGGTGTAATTGTTACACATATAAATTGATTTTCATTTCATTTAACACTTAACCTAATACACTTTATCAAAAACAAACACCATTGAAGAAAGCTTGAAGAAGTTTGAGAAAGAAAAGAAAAACCAAGGAAAGCTTGATTTTAGTAAGTTTTCTCCAACTTACTATTAGTAAGGAAAATGTTCCTTAGGATCTAGGCTTCCATATATGATATCCTTAGGTTATTTCTTTCTTTGTTCTTTATGTTTTTGTTGATGGAAAGTTTGGTGAAGTTGTAGAGCATGTGTAATGAATAAAGTGTTTAACTATTGTAGTAATAAACACTCTTGTAAGGTTTATGAAACCAAGTTGCTATTCTAGAGTTGTTGACCCACTCTTAAATGACCTAGATTTGATCTTGAGTTGTTTCATTGTGTTGAGACTTGAATTGGATGAAAGATTGATGATTGAAACATTTGATTTAATGTAATTAGCCTAATTTGTCCAATTTGTGGAAATTGAAAAATTAGGGTTTCTAACTAATTCCAAATTTGGGGGTTTTCATATATGTTGAGAATTTGGGTGTGTATATGATGCATGCAAAGTTTCATGTTGATTGGATTTCATTTGGATGAGTTTTGAAGCATGAAATGACCAAATGGTCAACTTGGGCACCATTTGGTGCTCTCGGCTTTGGATGAAGAAATTGGGGATTTTGGTTGCTTTGGTGTTTTGATGTTTTGAACATCATAAGTTCATCTTAGAAATGATTTAGAATCATTCAAAATTGATTGGATCAATTTCGGACTAAAACGGACAAAAATACAAAGCAAGGGTATTTCGGTAAATTCACTTAAAATTGTTTTATTAAATTTATTTTCATAATTTGATTATTGGAATATTAAATAAATATGTTTATTTAATTAATCCGAGAAAAAGTTTTGAAATTTGAAAATCGGATTTTCACCGCTTCCGCTGCGTTACCAGACTCACCCCCTAAATAACCCCTTCATCAGTTAGAGAACGGTCTCGCCAAGGTCACTGAACAGTTGCAAGCTTTGACTACTGCTATGGCTGGTATAGTTGGGTCTCGTGCCGGGGTTAATTCTGGGGATGTGAGGCAAGAGGAATCTCTGAACAGATTGGGGGATGATACCCCCGCTTTTGATGATGATATGGCAGAGTATGCAGCAGGCAGAGTATCTGGGTCTCAGGCAGAGTTACAGAAACTTCGGGATCAGGTTGAGTCGGTTACCCGCAAGATGAGGGGTAAGAATGAGGATTTGCTGGATTATGACACACTGACTTTCGAGGAACAGTTGCCGGCACAGTTCAAGATGCCTGATATGGCTAAGTTTAACGGGAATGAGGATCCAAGGGTGCAATTCCGACAGTTTGTATCAGTCATGAGTTCAGTTGGCTTATCTCAGCGCCAAGTGCAGAAAATGTTCGGGATGTCGCTTGAAGGAGCTCCCGTGGTGTGGTACCACAGTTTGGAGAAGAAAGTGAAGGAAGATTTGAGGGAGTTGGCTGATGCTTTCCTGAAGCAATATGTCACTGACCTAGAGATCGATCTGTCACTCCGCGATCTGGAGAATGTTAAGCAGAAATCGGAGGAGGGTTTTAAGGAGTACGTGGACCGATGGAGGGGTCAGTTGTTGAAAATGCAGACTAGGCCCTCGGAGAAGGACCAGATTAAAATGATCATCAATGGCACCAAGCCCTCCATCTATGGGAAGCTGAGGAGGATGACCTCCATGATTACTGATTTTCGGCAGTTGAGGGAAACTGTCATGGATATTGAGGAAGAAGAGGCCGAGAATAGAAAATTATATGGTCTGAACAGGAGGCCCATTAGGGGAACATCGGGAGTAAAGCCCGTTTCTGCTGAGATTGCCGCTATCCGGAACCGACAGTTTTCCAACTTGGGAAGGCCCCTGTCCAAGGTGCTAGATAAACTGAAGAGGCAAGGGCTCTTAAAACCCTTGGAAGCCAAACCATTACCCAATCCCCTACCATCACATTATAACCTAAGTCTTTACTGTCACTTTCACCAACAAAAGGGCCATGACATTGACAATTGCGCCCGACTCCGCCATGAAATCCAAGACCTGATAGACTCCAAGAAAATACCTGACCCAGAAACAGAACAGTCTGACACACACAGAAACCCCTTACCCAATTACCGCGCCGTACCGCCACCAGCCTATATGATCAATTCTGGCCTCCTAGAAGACATTGTCCTAAAATCCTTCCACCCTCAAACCTTTTGCCTTGGAATCTGGGATAGTACTAGTGAAAATGAGACAGAGCAGGGGAAAAGCTTTTGGCTTGATTTCTCTAGCAGTGATGAGGAAGAAGTAAGGGGAATGACGCGTAGCGGTCGCTTTTACAATGATATGACAGAAAAGGGTAATGAAGTTTTGACAGATGGTAGGGAAGTGGTTGAGACTGCAGAAAATACTGAGGGGGATATAGTGCTGAAGCAATTGAGGAAGACTAGAGCACAAATGAGTATTTGGGAACTGTTATGTGCATCCCGAGAGCATAGACAGGCCATGGTTGAGGCCTTGAGCAAAATTGTGGTACCGGAAGACGCCAACCCTGCAATGTTTGTTGGGTCAGTTCAGAAAGAAGCTTTGCAGATATCTTTTTCTGAGGATGAACTCCCGCCGGAGGGGATAAATCATAATAGGCCTCTATTTATCAGGGCCGAAGTGAGGGGCAAGAAAACTTCATGTGTGATGGTGGATGACGGTTCGTTTATCAATGTGTGCCCGTTGAAAATTCTGGCAAGATTGGGTATGAAGGCAACAGACTTGGACCCCTCCAGTATGACTATTAAGGCTTATGACGACAGTAAAAGGGGAGTTAAAGGTACTTTTGTGGCTATGGTCAAGGTAGGCCCTATTGAAAATGAAGTTGAGTTTACAGTACTGGACATCCCATCCATTTTTGCCTTATTGTTGGGAAGGCCTTGGTTTCACAAACTTGGGGGCGTGCCTTCCACTTTGCATCAGATGATCAAGTTCCCTATGAGGGAGAAGTTGTTACTATCCGGGCTGAGGTAGATAATGCCGTGGCTGCCTTGGAGATACAACCTCTCACAAGGTTTCAGGTGTCAGCTACTTTTGAGGAATGGGTGGATCCTAGGGTGGCTAGGATCATGAAAAAAATGAAGTTTGAACCGGGTGAAGGTTCAAAGTTGCCAGATTTCAGAGGACATACCACTCGGAAAGGTTTGGGGTATAGATCTGATGAACAAAAGCTGAAGGTCAAGAAAAAGGGCCTGAAACTGATGGAATGTTTTGTGAAAGCTTCAGGATATCACGGGGAGCCTGAACCTGTGGAAGTTAATGGGATTGTGGTACCTGGATTTGAAATCTTCCAGGATTTGTTGGATGAGAAACCGCTGATTAAGGAAGCTGTGGAAGCAGAGAATTGGGAAGAAGAATTGATGAAGTTGGAGAGCCTGACTCTGGAAGAGGATGAAAAGCCTGAGGAAGACCTGATTGCAGAGGAAGAAGTGTCTATAGATGATGAAGACATTTACCTTCCTGATTTGTTTGAATGTACTTCCGCATTATCCAATAATAAATACATCTCTTTTGTTTACTTGCCTGAGTCATTTCTATTTACACTGCACGAATCAAGCATATTTGATATCAGTTCGGCCAGAACTACTGCATTTAACTTAGGTACACTTGAGAACCCCAAGGAAATTCTGATTGCAAGTGAAGTTACCTCTGAAGAGAGGGAGAAACTAGAAGAAGTGTTGGTCAGGTACGCCAAAGTATTTGCTTGGTTTTATGAGGACATGCATGGGGTAGACAGAAACATTGCCCAGCACACAATACCAACTTATCCGAATATGAGGCCAGTAAAACAGAAACTCCGACGGATGAGACCAGAATGGGCTGAGAAAGTCAGAGAGGAAGTTAAGAAACAGATAGATGTGGGGTTCCTGGAAGTAGTAAAATATCCAGAGTGGTTGGCTAATATAGTGCCGGTACCAAAGAAAGATGGAAGGTCAGAATATGTGTAGACTACAGAGATCTCAACAAGGCTTGTCCGAAAGATGATTTTCCTCTGCCGCATATAGATGTTCTGGTTGATAGTGCGGCTTTATCTTCTATGTATTCATTTGCAGATGGATTTTCAGGTTACAATCAGGTTCTCATGGCTGAGGAAGATAAACACAAGACTGCATTTGTTACCGAGTGTGGTACTTATTGTTACAAGGTTATGCCGTTTGGACTTAAGAATGCGGGAGCTACTTATCAGCGGATGGCCACTACACTTTTCCATGGCTTGATGCACAAAGAGATTGAGGTGTATGTGGATGACATGATGGTAAAATCAGAGACAAGAGTTGGGCATATTGAAGCACTGGAAAGGTTCCTTCAGAGGGTTGACAGATACAACCTGTGGCTTAATCCCAAGAAATATGTGTTTGGGGTGACATCAGGGAAATTGCTTGGTCATACAGTGGGAATGGGCGAAATAGAGGTAGACTCCGAGAAGATCAAGGCAATCACAGAAATTCCTGCACCAAAGACAGAAAAAGAAGTCAGAGCATTCTTGGGAAAGATTCAGTACATAAGTCGGTTCATTGCCAAGTTGACATCAGTATGTGAGCCTATCTTCAAACTGTTGAGAAAAGATCAGCCAGTGAGATGGAATGAACAGTGTCAGACAGCCTTCGACAAGATCAGAGAGTACTTGGTAAAGCCTCATGTATTGAAACCTCCGAGACCGGGTAGACCTTTGATATTGTATTTGGCTATAGAATCAGAATTACTGGGGGCAATGATGGTACAGGCAGATGAGACAGGGGTAGAACATGCAGTCTATTATCTGAGTAAGAAGATGCTCCCGTATGAGGCTCGATATCAGGAAGTTGAGAAGATCTGTCTTGCAATGGTATGGGCTTCCAGAAAATTGCGACATTATTTCCAGTCATACAAGATCCAGATAGTGGCCTAGGAAAATCCTCTGAAATATCTTCATTCGGTGCCTTCACTAGTGGGAAAATTGGGCAGATGGTTGGTATTGCTGACAGAGTTTGACATTGAATATCTCACCTCCAAAGTGATCAAAGGGCGAGCAGTAGCAGAGTTTCTGGCAATGCAACCTGTTGAGGGGGATCAGTATAAGTTTGAATTTCCAAATGAAGAGATCCAAGCAATAACAGTTCAGAGATGGAAGATGTATTTTGACGGAGCAGTGAATTACAAGGGAGCTGGAATTGGAATCGTGATAGTGACCCCCGAAGGGGAGACTTTGCCTTTGGCCAAGAGGTTGACATTCAGAGTGACTAATAACATGGCCGAGTATGAAGCATGTACTTTTGGTTTGACAGCATTGATAGCCTTGAAGGCCGAGAGTGTGGAAGTCTACGGAGATTCTATGTTGGTAGTCCAGCAGATGCGAGGAGAATTGGAATTGAAAGAAGAACGGTTGAAACCTTACCTTTTTCACCTCAGAAAGTTGGCACAGGTTATCCCCGAGTGTAAGTTTCAGCACTTACCGAGAGAAGAGAATCAGATGGCAGATGCATTGGCTACACTTGCAGCAACTTGGGAAAATCCAGAAAAGTTAGTGATGAGACCATTGATACTGACAACAGCGAGCATACCTGTTTATGAGATAGAAAGAATTCTGGAAGTTGAGGTCGACGATGGTAAACCTTGGTATTATGACATTCAGAGGTATCTGGAACATGGTGAACTCCCGGAAGGGGCAGGCAGAAAAGACAGAATAGCCATTCAGAAGTTAGCTTCCCAGTATGCGACTTTGAAAAGGGAACTATACAAGAGGCAAGCAAACGGTATTCAGTTGAAGTGTTTGAGAAAAGAAGAAGCTCAGCATGTAATGGAAGAAATACACGCCGGGGTATGTGGTCCGCACAAGAACGGGTTGAATCTGTCCCGCAAGATAGTGAGACAAGGTTTTTATTGGTCAACCATGGAAACAGACTGCGCGAAGATGGTAAAGCACTTTCATGATTGTCAAGCACATGGTAATTTGAATCACTTACCGCACATAGAGTTACACGGGCTGTCAGAGCCGTGGCCTTTCTCAGCATGGGGAATTGATATGATTGGAGAAATTCGACCGAACGCATTGAATGGGCATCGCTTTATAGTAGTGGCAGTAGATTACTTCTCGAAATGGGTGGAAGCCGAATCATTCCGCAATGTTACAGCAAAACAGATGGCAAAGTTTATAGCTCGGAACCTCATTTGTCGGTATGGTATGCCACATCATGTAGTGACAGACAACGGGGTCCAGTTTCAAGGAGAGACGAAGGCAATGTTACAGAGGTATGGGATAGGCCACCACAAGTCGTCACCGTACAGGCCGCATGCAAATGGGGCAGTTGAGGCAGCCAACAAGACTATAAAGACAATTTTAGCCAAGATGACAGAAAATTGCAGGGATTGGGCCGAGAAATTACCGTATGCTTTGTGGGGGTACAGAACATCAGTAGGAACAGCAACAGGGGCCACACCTTACTCTTTGGTCTATGGAATGGAAGCAGTGTTACCAGTGGAAGTGGAAGTACAGTCTATGAGGGTTTTAGCAGAGGCAGAATTACCGGAACAAGAATGGGCCGCACAGAGGTTTGATCAGTTAGCACTGCTAGATGAGAGGAGAACGAAGTCTTTGTATCACATGCAGTTGTATCAGAAGAGACTAGCCCGGGCATTCAACAAGAAAGTACGTCCCACCAAGATCAGAAATGGTGATTTGGTACTTAAGCAGTCGAGGCCGTTGACGACAGATCCGAGAGGAAAATTCAGACCTAACTGGGAAGGACCTTACATAGTGCAGAAGGTAATGGGAAATGGAGTAGTGAAGCTATCATATTTGGAGGGAAACGAGTTCACCGATCCGATCAACGTAGACAGATTAAAGCAATACTTTGCCTGAGGGAGAGAAGACCGAGCAGTCACTACGGGAATTGGCAGAAGACCTAACCCAACGGAATCAGAAAATCATTCATGCATACACGTAACATTGCATTCTCTTCGGGTTTGTTTTCGTTTTGTGTTCGCAGGTTCGAAGAAAGGAGAAAGCGGCAGAAATGAGCCAAGCAGCGTCAACGCAATTTCAGTTTTTGGGATGAGTCCCAAGGGGCGAGGCCCACATCAGCTTGGGGGCGAAGCCCATATCATGTCGGCTCGAGGGCGAGGCCCCCATTGTCAGTGGTAGTTCGGGTCGAGGTGCCCAGGGTCGAGGTACCCACTACATCATCAGTTCAAGGGCGAGGTCCCTATAGTCAGCGGTGTTGGGTCGAGGTGCCCAGGGTCGAGGTGCCCCCGTTGTCAGTTGTAGTTACGGGTCGAGGTGCCCAGGGTCGAGGTACCCACTACATCATCAGTTCGAGGGCGAGGTCCCTATAGTCAGCGGTGTTGGGTCGAGGTGCCCCCGTTGTCAGTTGTAGTTCCGGGTCGAGGTGCCCAGGGTCGAGGTACCCACTACATCATCAGTTCGAGGGCGAGGTCCCTATAATCAACGGTATTGGGTCGAGGTGCCCAGGGTCGAGGTACCCCCGTTGTCGGTTGCAATTATCGGGACGCGTCCTAGGATCGAGGTCCGCTGCAGCATCAACTCAGCTCGAGGCAGCAGCCGAGCCAGGTAAGTGAAAATGCATTGCATAACTTTGATAGGATTGTTCAAAGTCACACACTGCACAAGTCCCATCAAAGTAGGGGCGACTGTAGGCATTGCATTTTCGCATGTGAAACCCGATGATGAGTCTTAGTTGGAGGCACTACCTTTTTAGCTAAGGATATTGCGGGAAACGGAGGTCGGAAGAGGAAACTCGAAATAAGTACGTCATCAAGTTCATTTCACAAGCTCACTGTCTTCGTTAGTGCTGCGTTCGTTACTTCGTTCGAACGTCAGGCAGATTATGGACGTTCGTGTAGCGTTCGAATTGGCGTTCAAACGGCGTCGGTGTTTCTGGTTTTGCTGCTAGCCTCGCACCCCAGCCCAATTAGCTCCCCAAAGCCCATAAAACACATCCCAATTTAATTAAATTAAATATTAAATATTAAATAAAATATCTAAACCATTTACCAATTAAATAAAACACAAAATATAATCATACCTAATAAAGATAAATAAAATATATTAACTTCCTAACTAAACAAATCACATACTAAATTAAAAAGATGTCAGGCCTAATTAAAATCAATCATAACAAATTAAATATTTTGCATTCCTAATCTAGCCAAATTTTGTCCCCCCCCCCCTCAATCTTTGACTTTCCTTGTCTAACACCAAATCATATCTCTCTTTAATGCCAAAATCCCTTCCTTGTGAGATAAGGTGAAGCCCTAGCCTTTCTCTATATAAACCACACCTCTCCAAGGCACTCCCCCCTCCTCCCTAGTTCACGCCCATCACAAAAAAATAAAGAAGAAAAAAATCTCCAACCCCCCTCTCCAAACTCTCCATTCACGCCAATCACAAGAATAAGTAACAAAAAATATTCTTTTCATCTCCTCCATTCCATAGCCGAACACATCACCCTCCTTAACCCCTCCATAACCGAAAATAACAAGCCTTTATATCTTCCTAAAGCCACTGAAACCAGCCCTATATAGCAGCCATCCATCACCGAAAATTACAACCAAAAACCGAACTGCAGTAAACATAAAACTGCACTGCCTTACACGCCCAAACAGCAGTAATTTAACCCCTAAAACAGCAGCAAAATACACTTAAAACATTCCCTGAAAACCTTAAAGTAATAACATAAAAAAACTGCATTCATAATCCTTAAAATAATTACACAAGACTGCACTAAGAATCCACATAAAAACTTGGAACAGTTCGTTGAA
Organism: Zanthoxylum bungeanum; assembly: GCA_019454045.1. Taxonomy (NCBI): domain Eukaryota; kingdom Viridiplantae; phylum Streptophyta; class Magnoliopsida; order Sapindales; family Rutaceae; genus Zanthoxylum; species Zanthoxylum bungeanum. The sequence goes on along the minus strand of SKCR01024397.1, from coordinate 124,861 downwards.
ACGTCAAAACAGGTGACCTGAACAGTGAGCAGCAAAACAGAGGCCGAACAGTAGCAGAACGGAGTTCAAACCGCAAGCAAAACAGCAAAGCAGTGAGCTAGGACGCTAAACCAGTGAACCGGAGAAGTTGAGGAGCTGTACCCTTCCGACGTCCGTGAAACGCAAGCCTGAAAGTTGGCAAAAAGGTTAGACCTGAGGGTATCTTTCACACTCGTTTTTTTTGTACTATTTATTAAATATTGCTTGCGTGATTGTCATGTTGAAATGCATGTTGTGGCCCTTGAGTAGATAAATATGCATGAATTGTGAGATGTTGTATGTTGTGGCTGTGGAATAAAAAGAGAGATGTGTCAACTCTCGCGGTATATCGGATGGAAACCCGGACATAAATTTCATAGCCGATTCCGAATGGACGGTAATATGATCTATACTCGGGACACAACTCCACGTACCGCTTGAGTAAACGGCACCCTCTTTTGTTTTGTGTTGCTTTGGTTTATTTATTTTTCGTCACTTGAATTTTGCATGTTGCTTATTTATGCATGATTCAATCGAGCGCATAGGCTTAGTAAGTGCAATGAAAGATCCCCTATGGGGAGGGGTTAAAGCCCTTTACCACGATGCTTTGCCGCGCCGGTTGATGTGTGTTCGGTTGAATGCAAGATACATTCAATCGGGCATACTATGTTTGATATTATTGCGTTTAATTCTTTGTATGCATGACTCAATGGAGCGCATGGGCTTAGTAAGTGGAATGAAAGATCCCCTATAGGGAGGGGTTAAAGCCCTTTACCACGATGATTTGCCGTGCCGGTTGATGTGTGTTCAGTTGAATGCAAGATACGTTCAATCAGACACACCAAGTTTGATGTTATCGCTTTTAATTCTTGGCATGCATGATTCAATCGAGCATATTGGCTTAGTAAGTGGAATGAAAGATCCCCTACGGGGAGGGGTTAAAGCCCTTTGCCACGATGCTTTGCCGCGCCGGTTGATGTGTGTTCGGTTGAATGCAAGATACGTTTAATCGGACATACCGAGCTCGACATTGTTGTCTTTATTCTTTGTGTTGCATGCATCAGGTCTGGTTCCGTTCGAACGCGTTCTTGAACGCTACACGAACGTGAACCTTCTATTTACCATTTGAACGCGTTCTCGAACGCTACGCGAACGCACACGCACTTGTTGGTTTCTAATATAGGTCCCAAGATCATGAAATCAAGCAAGAAAAACGCATGAATACTTCAAGGAGTAAGGCGGAATACATACTCACATTGAATGGTTTGATGCTAGGAAGAACAAGTGGCTTCTTCCTCCTTGTTGGAGCTCGGTTTTGGCCTCCTTGGAGCTGCTGGACTGCACGTTTTGGGCTGTGAAAATCCTCTAATTTTCGGCCATTGAAGACCTCCATTAAAGCTCCAAGCTTTGAGATTCCAAGCTCAAAGATTCACTACCCTATCACCTTTGTATAAACCCTAGGTGTGTGCTAGCACCACATCTTCTTCCTTGCTCCTCATTGATTCGGTCCAACCTTCAATTTTGGGAGAAGAAACGGTTCCAAACCGTGAAGAGAAGGAGGGAAAAGAGAGGGAGAAGAAAACGTTTTTGAGGAGAGAGAGAGTCAAATGAAAAAGGTGTATTTGATTTATTTATTTCCAAAATTAATAAACCATTTACCTTTTTTCAAATTTCAAAAATTCAAAAGGTAAAAGTGAAAAGCAATTTAACTTTTCCCAACCACCTTTCACTATTCACATCAAGTCACTTTAATAAAGTGACTACTTGTCAAATCACATCCCTCAAAGTGACAAGTGACTTGACGATTGATGTGACTAGCGATATGACGCTTGATGTGACTTGCGTGCCGCGCTCGAATTCGAAATACGAATGCACTTGCAATCACACTCGGGCTCGGGTTCGCTAATTTCAAATTAACGAATTTTCCGTCGCGTCGTAATTAAATGATTACGCCTAGCGAAATCACTATTCACGTCGCTAACGAATTAATTCTAAATTAATTCGTTCGCCCGAATTAAAATCCAATTTCAATTCCGCGTCGAAATCCAATTTTGTTTAATATATCGAATATATTAATTTTATCGATTAATTCCAAATTAATCGTTCTCTCTCTTTTATTAATATTTTATCCTAGATAAAATATCTCCACAATTAATCCCAGATTAATTTTCTCTCTCTTCTAATTAATCTCAGATTAATTAAGTGCGAGTTATACGTCATCGGTGAATCCTCGGGGAGCGACCCATGAGATCTCCGGATATTTTGGCAGTAAATACGGTCGTCGGACTATCCAAACACGTAAGTACCTCGTACTACGTTTGACCGATTCACAAGATAAGGTTGGCTTCTAGCAAAGCGCCATGCCTACCCAATTCTCCGGAAACATGCTTACAGGAATAAGCGATCTATATCAAGCGTAGTATACCGAAGTATTGCGTATTTCTGTCCAGTATCGGATGATCACGTGCTAGGCCTGGGGCTGGAACTGGGTCTGCCCCGTACAAAGCACATATCGGATGTCTGGCAACTAGTCTCTATAATCGGATAAACATGACCTAGTTATAATATCCCGATAGCTCGAGCATTTAAGAAGAACGAATTCTGTATCCTATGTGATCATCATCTCCATATGACTGGAGTGACACTTCCGTCTTGACATCACACCCAACACACTACGATTCTCAATATACCCAGTATCGGCGTACACAGAACCGGTTAAAATCCTGGAAGACCTCAACTAAAGTATATTGATTGTCGTATGTATTAGCGGTGCAAGTCTCAGGTTAAGACCAAATACACCTACCCTGATTGCGGACTCCCATAGACACAAAGTCATACTACCAATGGGATTCCGCGGGGGTCTATCCAGAGCGAAGCTGTTTCCCGTACCATCGGTAAACACAACCTCCTACTACACTTGCATGAGTATCCTATACCCAATATATGAGAACTATGCTGTTGTGCCCTCACAAACGCGCACAAGTGCAATACTAGTCTTTTACGTATTTATCGATGTCCAATCTCGATAATACTCTGACTAGGGATATTTAATGATTTATCATACGTGGACTGATACTGTCTCATATCATTCTCTGTCCAGGAACAAATCATAGGGACCTCTCATCATTTATATATCTATGTGATTTAATCACAAATGAAAAGAGTGCAATCTCCTTTGTCACATAGTTAATTTGTACAACAACACCATGATCTGTACAAATAGTGACGCTATGGGTCATAATTGTCCAACAATCTCCCACTTGGCCTATAGCCAGTCACTCGAGTGTCTTACACCCGAACTATGTACGGTTGGCTCAAATAGCTGAGAAATACTTTCGTCAGCGGATTTTCATGATTATCGTCTGATGCGATTTATTCGATCATCACATCGCCACGATGTATGATCCGAACGAATAAGATGAATAGTCGAAGTATATATCTGGATCGTTGATGAGACCATTATTCTTTAGCTTGTGCTGACGCCTAGCTCAGCTGCTAACAGAACTATATCTAATCTAATTAGATTTGTTATTACCCAGATGGCTTCTATTGCTGCTTCAGCTGCTGTAATTGACCCGCATTTGTTGTTTATTCGGTAACAATATCTTGCTTGGAAGATTTCCAGCTCAATGTACCGTTATACTATTTTATAGTACCTTTGTTACGACTTATAGTCATTATCATGAAAGCCAAGCTTTCATCGATTATTTTATGGGAATATCATTTCCAAGAAATGATATATCATCATTACTCAGGACATTCACTGTCAGTGCGCTCCCACTAACCCTCTTATATACATAAGAAAATTTTCGTTTTGAATTAAATCATAAACTATTATGATTACATCAAAACGATGATTCCAAGAACCTAATACTTGCTTCAATCCAAACATGGATCGAATAACCTGCAAACCCAGTTTGCTTGTTATGGTCTGACAAAACCGTCAGGATGAGGTAAACATCCTCCTACAGGTTTCCGTTAAGGAAAGCGGTTTTGGCATTCAGCTGCCACATTTCAGGAATGAAACATGCAGCATTAGCAAGCATTATCCAAACGGATATACCATGGCAACAGGTAAAAGGTTGAATCGTAATCAACACAATGTTGATAACGATACCTTTTCGTTAAAAGCCTAGCTTTATACGTTGGTATATTGCCATCCATGTATGTCTTCCTTGAAGACTTATAGTACAAGTAGGCACAATGTCTCGCGGTACATCAACTAGTCTCCAAACTGGTTGATATACATGGAATCCATTTCTGATTATATGGCACTTTGCCATAATAGGGAGTCGATACCTTGTATCACTTCCTCATATGTAGTCAGTTGGTATTCCTCAATAAGATAGACATCCTTATGAGGTGAGATCAGAAACCCATACCCCAGGTTGTTTTCTGACTCTCTCCGACTTGCGCGATTCTTGTGTATTCAAAGATTAATAGTAATAGTTTCATCCTTGATGAACTATTTATGTTCCTTTAGGATTCAGTGCCTTGAACAGTATTAATCCGATTTTCATCGAGTTATACTATCCTCCCACTTACCACTGCATATCGGTATTCCTTCAGGAAAACTGCATGGTGAGCAATAATCTAATTATTCTCTGGTGAGGTGTATAAGTACAATACTTATGGTATCCCTAGGATTACCTACATTTGGCACTTATCCATTTTGGGTTTTAGTTTGGTATCATCCAAACATATGCCTAGCATACCCAAATCTAACAGGATTGTGAAACCCGGTTTCTTTCCAGTTCATATCTAATATGAAATCTGTCAAACATATTTATGGAACCTTATTCTAAATAAGTTCTTGCACTGTTTAAAGCTTATCCGTTGAAGGAAATGGTAGCTCAGAGCGACTCGTGATTAACCTTATCATGTCTAACAAAATTCGGTTAGTCCTGTTCGGTCACACCGTCTGACTGACGTGTTCCGTGAGGAGTCCTCATTGAAAGAATACTATAATCTTTCAAGTATACGAGAAACGTATTGCTTAAGTATTTTCCATTACGGTCTTACCGTGACGGTATAATACTATAGCCGATCTGTTTGTCTATTTCGTGTCGAAACTTAAAAGTTTCTGATTTGTGTTCTTCAAAAGAAACACATAACCATTACGCGATGCCACATCCGTAAAGGTCACGAAATATTCATATTCATATCTAGCCTTGCTAGAGATGGACCCACTTACTTCACTATGAACTAGGGCTAACAGATCAGTGGCACTTACACTTTTACCAAATAAATAGTGTTATAGGCGTTTTGCCCAATAAACTAGATTCGTAGACTTTATTTGATTGGAATCAAATCAGTCCGAGTACCCACTCTTCAAAGTGTGGATATACGAGTCTTGTTTATTGTATCCCAGACAACAATGCCACAATTAGTTTCTTAACTGATCAAATCAGTTTGAGCTATATATTTGTCATGTTATATATTTGAGATATTATTTATATTCAAAATATAAATTATGTTATTCACATCTAATGTGTTTATCTTAATATCATCTTTATAAATTAAAACACTTTAGTGTTCTAGAATATAAAGTTTCACCCGCAGCGGGTCAAACACTGATATAAAGATAATGTATCTAGTCAAACTAGTTACATTATAACAGTTTCCTAATTTAAGTACATACCGAAGGGTAGTTCCTAAATTCAGGTATCTACGGTTAAAACGGCGACTTTCGTCCCGTTTCCAATTCGCAGATAAATCTCAATTGATGTCATTATCCTGCTCACAGCAGATTCTGAACATCAATATATATTTATGTACCACACTAAGTATTTAAAATCTAATTTTAATACTAGCTGTGAACATAATTATGACAATCATTTTTGAAGTCAGAGCCTTGCTCGTCTTCAATTCCTTCTTGGGATATGTCCTTTTATCTTCCCAGAAGATTATAATGATTTTGCCTTTACCCTTTTCATATTCCAGAAGCCTTTGGCCAAGCCTCGGGTTTCTGAATATCGAAGTAAAGTGCGCCTAGCGCTACTTGATTATTGCAAATTCCGACTTTATCTCCTTTAGAATAGTCATTAATTCTCCAAGAAATATTTATTGCAATTTTAAAAGTACTTCTAAGATCTAATCTTTGAATATCCTTCAATTTCATTATTAAATTATAAGGATCTAATCCTCAGTTCTGATAAGAAATTAAGGAGCCTCTAACAAGTATAATGGATTAAGCACTAAAGTCATCATTACATGAATATTCCAAATATCATGTTCCACTTATTTGCTTAACTTCGGGCTTCAGACATAATCATTATTTTATCAAATAAAATAACTTATTAATTTCCAAGACCATCTTGAAATTATTCCCAATTTTGAAAATTAAAGTCGTTTAAATACATTTTCCCCAGGATTATGTTTTTTAAACACTAATATTTCATTTCCATCTTGATTCTAATAGTCCAACTATTTAATCAACGATTTGTGATACTATTTATTATAATGATTATAATAGTCCAACTATATAATCAAATATAATAAATTAATTAACCTCAATTACATTGATTACTAAAATCCAATTATAAAATCAACTGTAAACTGAAATTAATTAATTCAAATATATTGATTAATATAATCCAATTATATATAATCAACTATAATACAGTCCAACTGTTTATTAAAACAACAATTTAAATATTAGTCCAACTAACATTTAATCTAACGACGAAATAATTTGATGAGCGCGTGTGGCGAGTAATTGAACGAGTATTGCAAATTCAATTCTTGCCTCCCACTATTTTTCGGCGAGCCTCTAACCCTCTGTCGAGTACTCGGGAAACTGTGTTTCCTAGTGGGCTAGGATCCCGTTAAATATCACACAATCTTGACTTTGGCCAACAAATTGTATGATAATTAACTAGGTAGATCTCTAAGATCAATTGGATCCAATCCAATTCCTAGATCCGGTAGGAGGACGTCCAAGTCCGAAACATATATCTTATATATGCCAATACATCCAATGTATTACCTAACCTTTTTCCTCTGAATCAACTAAGCCTTGGCTTTGGCACAACAAACTTAGTGATCCCAGTCAAGCGCGACCCATTGACTATGGAAAGCTTCGTAATCAATGTCGAGTGACAAGAAGTGGTCTTGACTTTGGCCAACAAACCACAACTTGGACAAGACACCGATATGGAACAAACTCTCGTGATTCAAACACATCTTCGACGGACAAAGGGCTTGACTTTGGCCAACAACCAATGCCAGTCTCGGATCTTGAGTGAGAATCACTCAATGGAAGGAAAGACGCTTAATATTGAACGAGGGTTTTTTGCGTGCAAATTGGCAACCAATTTATTATCTTTGTTAAGGCCTCCTCATCATACACCCTTAAACATGCATTCTAAACACATAATAAAGCTTATATGAAATAAAATAATAATGATATGCAGATGGATACTTTACATTGATCCTAGATCAAATCTCTCATTTTCTCTCTCCAAATCTAGCACATGTATTACTTCTACCCGTTACACTACACTTCTAAAGAAACCTCATTTACATTGAGGGGAATAGGTGAGAAGAGAATACAAAGAGTATAGAGGTGATAAGGCTGGACACGCAGGTCCAAATAATAAATCAAATTTATTACAATTTCCAAAATTGTCTCACCCGACTAATATCCATCCGATATACATTATTCATGCATCGCAACCATGTATTCATACAAGCATGTTATCAATCAATCTAATCCAATTAATTAATCTGATAATTAGTGATCATCCAATGTTCAAACAACGATTTGATTTTTGCGCGAGTCAAACTCGTTTTGATTAAGTACTTAAAGTACAAATTCTTGAATTAAATTAAACTACAAAATTAAATCCAATTCACTTTGTATTTAATTCTAATTCACTATTTAATTCCAAATTAAATATTACACTTTTACTAACGAACCTTTACGACTTAAATTCCAAATTTAATCGCAACGGGTCTCTAAGCCCGATTTACATCTAATGTTTATTTAATTAAAGTCCAATGGGCTTTTAATTTATTTCTTAAGGCGGGGACTTTTGGTCAATTCGGGTCAAACCGATAACCAAGGTCCAATCCGGGATTTACCCCATAAGCCTTTAAATTAATTTTGGCCCATTAGGCCCAATTAAATAATTAAGGTCCATAAAGTCATAATTGGACTTTTTGGATGCGGTTTTGGGCCTAATTGGATCCAACCAAATTGGCCTAAACCTAACTTGGTACAACCAAGCCCAAAAGCCCAATTACAACCTATAAGGCCCAATTTCAAAAAACAAGCCCAATTAATTAACTTATAAAATTCCAAATTCCATAATTAATTAACCTAAGTGTAATACACAATTAATTATCCAATTAACATTTCTAAAACATCAATTAGCCTAATTAATCATGCACTTTAACATCCAATAGTGTCCAACACAATTTATCAAAATCAAACCCAATTTACATGCTTAAAGTCTCGGCAATTAGGGTTTTCCAATCCGATTCGGTTTCAATCAAATTGAATCCATAATCATTATTTCCCAAATCAATTAAACTCATCCAATGAATCAAAATACAAAACACAATGAATTTCATATCCAATTGAATTCGGCCAAGCCTGCTTTAATTTGGGGAAAATGTTCCAAATCAAAATTCAATCCAATCAAACTTCAATACAACATTACCCACTTGTTTTAAGTCATCCAATGATCAAACAAACAAAATTACCAAGACTAATTTAGGGTTCTAAATTCGGCCATCATAAGCAATTTGGGGAAAATTGTTCCAAACTAATGTTCAACAAATGATCCAATCAATCCTCAATTAAACATACTTTAAGCATTCTAAATCATCCTTTCATTAAACATGCTCAAAACAAGTTTACCCAATTTGTCAATTTTGGCCAACACAAAAAATTGGGGAAATTCGTTCCAAACACAATTTCTTCAAATTGATCCAATCATTCATTAATTCAACCTCATTCAAGCATACTATAACAACAATTTCATCAAATCATGCCCAAATTCGTTTTGCCCAATTTTAACCCTAACTTTTTCATGCTTGACCTAAGCTCAAAGATACCATTGTTGGTTTCTAATATAGGTCCCAAGATCATGAAATCAAGCAAGAAAACGCATGAATACTTCAAGGAGTAAGGCGGAATACATACTCACATTGAATGGTTTGATGCTAGGAAGAACAAGTGGCTTATTCCTCCTTGTTGGAGCTCGGTTTTGGCCTCTTTGGAGCTGCTGGACTGCACGTTTTGGGCTGTGAAAATCCTCTAATTTCGGCCATTGATGACCTCCATTAAAGCTCCAAGCTTTGAGATTCCAAGCTCAAAGATTCACTACCCTATCACCTTTGTATAAACCCTAGGTGTGTGCTAGCACCACATCTTCTTCCTTGCTTCTCATTGATTCGGTCTAACCTTCAATTTTGGGAGAAGAAACGGTTCCAACCGTGAAGGAGAATGAGGGAAAAGAGAGGGAGAAGAAAACGTTTTTGAGGAGAGAGAGAGTCAAATGAAAAAGGTGTATTTGATTTATTTATTTCCAAATTAATAAACCATTTACCTTTTTTCAAATTTCAAAAAGTCAAAAGGTAAAAGTGAAAAGCAATTTAACTTTTCCCAACCACCTTTCACTATTCACATCAAGTCACTTTAATAAAATGACTACTTGTCAAATCACATCACTCAAAGTGACAAGTGACTTGATGATTGATGTGACTAGCGATATGACGCTTGATATGACTTGCGTGCCGCGCTCGAATTCGAAATACGAATGCGCTCGCAATCACACTCGGGCTCGGGTTCGCTAATTCCAAATTAACGAATTTTCCGTCGCGTCGTAATTAAATGATTACGCCTAGCGAAATCACTATTCACGTCGCTAACGAATTAATTCTAAATTAATTCGTTCGCCCGAATTAAAATCCAATTTCAATTCCTCGTCGAAATCCAATTTTGTTTAATATATCGAATATATTAATTTTATCGATTAATTCCAAATTAATCGTTCTCTCTCTTTTATTAATATTTTATCCTAGATAAAATATCACCACAATTAATCCCAAATTAATTTTCTCTCTCTTCTAATTAATCCCAGATTAATTAAGTGCGAGTTATACGTCATCGGTGAATCCTCGGGGAGCGACCCATGAGATCTCCGGATATGTTGGCAGTAAATACGGTTGTCGGACTATCCAAACACGTAAGTACCTCGTACTACGTTTTACCGATTCACAAGATAAGGTTGGCTTCTAGCAAAGCGCCATGCCTACCCAATTCTCCGGAAACATGCTTACAGGAATAAGCGATCTATATCAAGCGTAGTATACCGAAGTATTGCGTATTTCTGTCCAGTATCGGATGATCACGTGCTAGGCCTGGGGCTAGAACTGTGTCTGCCCCGTACGAAGCACATATCGGATGTCTGGCAACTAGTCTCTATAATCGGATAAACATGACCTAGTCATAATATCCCGATAGCTCGAGCATTTAAGCAGAACGAATTCCGTATCCTATGTGATCATCATCTCCATATGACTAGAGTGACACTTCCGAGTGACACTTCCGTCTTGACATCACACCCAACACACTACGATTCTCAATATACCCAGTATCGGCGTACACAGAACCGGTTAAAACCCTGGAAGACCTCAACTAAAGTATATTGATTGTCGTATGTATTAGCGGTGCAAGTCTCAAGTTAAGACCAAATACACCTACCCTGATTGCGGACTCCCATAGACACAAAGTCATACTACCAATGGGATTCCGCGGGGGGTCTATCCAGAGCGAAGCTGTTTCCCGTACCATCGGTGAAACAAAACCTCCTACTACACTTGAATGAGTATCCTATACCCAAATATATGAGAACTATGTCGTTGTGCCCTCACAAACGCGCACAAGTGCAATACTAGTCTTTTACGTATTTATCGATGTCCAATCTCGAGAATACTCTGACTAGGGATATTTAATGATTTATCCTACATGGACTGATACTGTCTCATATCATTCTCTGTCCAGGAACAAATCATAGGGACCTCTCATCATTTATATATCTAGGTGATCTAATCACAAATGAAAAGAGTGCAATCTCCTTTGTCACATAGTTAATTTGTACAACAACACCATGATCTGTACAAATAGTGACGCTATGGGTCATAATTGTCCAACAGCACTTTCTTAGTCTCATCATGCATCAGGTCTGGTTCCGTTCGAACGCGTTCTCGAACGCTATACGAACGCGAACCTTCCATTTACCGTTCGAACGCGTTCTCGAACGCTACGCGAACGCACACGCACTTTTTAGTCTCATAATGCATCAGGTCTGGTTCTGTTCAAACACGTTCTCGAACGCTATACGAACGCGAACCTTCTGTTTACCGTTCGAACACGTTCTCGAACGCTACGCGAACACACACGCACTTTCTTAGTCTTATCATGCATCAGGTCTGGTTCCGTTCGAACACGTTCTCAAACGCTACACGAATGGGAACCTTTTGTTTACCATTCGAATGCGTTTTCGGACGCTACGCGAACGCGCACCCACTAAACTGAGTCATTTTCATCAAATTTCATACATAGTTCCCCTAGTAGCTATCCCCACATGCATGAATACAATGTGTTTGATGTATTACAATTCATATACCTATGTCATGATAACATTTGAGTATTATTTCTTGTGGTATATCGGATGGAAACTCAGACATAAATTCCGTAGCCGATTCCGAATGGACGGTAGTACGGTCTGTACTTGGGATACAATTCCACGTACCACTTGAAAAGGTGCTCACATGTGTGCTTGTGTGGTTAGTTTGTGTGCTTGTGTTTTCTTGAATATAATATGCCAATGAAATTGTATGTTCGTTGCTCCTTTGATGTACTTCCAAGCATGCAATCTTAGATGTGAAATGTATGTAAACTTAGGTGTAAGTTTTATCTTGTACATGTGAATTTAGAAGCATAATACTCTTGGAAATAAGTGCTACTTAAACCTAATTAAATTATTACATAAATCCTCTCATTACAAGTGGCATAAGTAAGGGACCATTCCGAACCCAACGGTTTGAGGTCTTCCCTTGCGAGGGGTGAGTGCGGCCTTAAATCTCATTTTCCCGGCTCACACTGGGTGGCGACTCCATTATTCTCCGGTTTAGTCCCCCGTGGCTACTCCGTACTCCCGACCGGGCCGCGAGCCCGGGACAGCATGCGTCGCCCAGTTTCTATGTTCCCACAACGCCACAAATATACTTTTAGCGTCGAACATATATCGTCGCTAAAGGTTTACGAAGTTTCCACCGACAAATCCTTGATTCTTTCGCTTCTAAATTTATTTCGACGCTAATTTGTTTATATTTAACGTCGAAACAACCGTTTCGACGCTAAAAACGGCAACAATTAGCGTCGAATTTGAATATTCGACGCTAAAGATAGATTAAAATGCAGATTGCCACCAACCCTTCTCCCCTTCTGTTTTTTCTCTCATTCTCTTCATTTTCATCCTCTGAAATCTGAGAATTTCTCCTCTACAGCCTCACATCTCTCCTAAAAATTTTCAATAAAATTGTAATCAATTTCCGATAAGGTAATTCTTCTTTCATATTTCTTTATTATTTTCAATTTTTATGATTATATATGTTGTTTATATGTTGTTTGTTAGTGATTTATGATTCATATATGTAGAGTAAGTATATTAATTAATAAAATATAATTTTTTTGTAAACTATTTAATTTATCAACCAAATATATATATATATGCTTAAATAAAGTATTACTGAATTAGTAATGTTGATTACTGTAAAATGATATCTAATAATTATATTATTATATTTAGGTATTCTGCTGAAATGGATAGAAATTGGATGAGCTCTCTGGATAGATTGAGTGTTGAATATCGTAATGGAGTATCTGAGTTTATGGAAGTCGCAAAGCAACACATTGATGTAGAAGGTCGTGTTCGTTGTCCATGTGCAAATTGTTTGAATAGGAAAAGGAAGCGGTTAGATGAAGTTCATAATCATTTATACATGCCAGGAATATCACCAACTTACCGTACGTGGATTTATCACGGTGAGCAGTATCATTCTCAGTCACGGTTTTTTGATGTCGGCGAAGGGAGCAGTAGTTACAATCAACCTACAAACGATGAGATCACCGATATTTTGCATGACTTACAAGGTCCACAACTTGGTCATAGTGTTAGTGGTGACATGCTAGTGTTAAGTGGAAATGATCAAAATTTATTTAGTGAACTACTTGATGAGGAAAAAAAAATTCCATTCGAAGGTGCTGGAATGTCGATCTTGAATTTCGTTGTGAAATTATTACACATTAAAGTGATCAACAGAATGACCAACAAAAGTATCGATATGATGTTAGAGTTACTGGCCCAAATGTTAGCGGTTGGAAGCGAATTGCCTAAGTCGTACTACGAGGCAAAGAAAATGTTGCGTGATTTAGGAATGGGGTATGAATCCATTCATGCTTGTAAGTTTGATTGTGTATTATTTCGTGCCGAGTATGAATCACTTGAATATTGTCCGATATGTGGTGAAAGTTGGTACAAAGTCGTGGTATGGGGAAGAAAGTGCCTAAAAGATATTGCGAAATTTCCCTTAACGCCCAGGCTGCAGAGATTGTTCATGTCACGACACACAGTGACTGATATGATGTGGCATCATGAAAAGAGGATCGGTGCGGAGGGCATACTTAGACATCTGCGGACGGAACCGAATGGAAGGAATTTGATGACATGTACCCCCGTTTCGCTGAGGACCCCCGTAATGTCAGGTTAGGTCTTGCCTCTGATGGTTTTAACCCATTTGGGAATATATACAACTCTTATAGCATCTGGCCCGTTATTGTCATTCCATATAACTTACCTCCATGGAAATGTATGAAGGATCCGTTCATGTTTATGTCATTGCTTATCCCTGGTCACGTTCACCTGGTAAAGATATAAATATTTACTTGAGACCATTGATCGAGGAATTACAAACATTATGGAATGTGGGTGTGCATACCTATGATGCAGCTTCAGAGCAGTATTTTCAGATGCATGCCGCATTATTATGGACCATTAATGATTTTCCAGCCTATGGTTCATTATCTGGATGGAGCACTAAGGGATACATGGCATGTCCAGTTTGTGCGGGTCATACACCTTCGCAACGATTACGGAATAAAATCGGATACACGGGGCACATGAGATTCTTGAGTCGAGTCATCCTTGGCGGAGGAGTAAATTATTTAACGGCAACATGAACCTCAGAGTAAGCCCAGTCGATTGTCTGCATTTGACATACTTTTCCAACATCAACATCTCAAAGACAGCACACCAGGTAAACATCCTAATAATAGAGATAAAAATCGAAAACGGTTACCTGAAGAGTTGAATTGGACAGGAAATAGTATTTTCTTTGAGTTAGAATATTGGGGGACTCTGAGTTTGCGACATAATTTGGATGTAATGCATATAGAGAAAAATATTTGTGAGAGTTTAGTGGGTACACTATTCAATATTCGGGTAAGACAAAAGACACTGTAAATGCTAGATTGGACCTACAAGATCTTAGAATTCGCAGTGAATTGCATTTACAAGTCGCCTCTCGAGGTTTTATTAAGCCTCCTGCTAGTTATGTGCTCAATCAATCGGAGAGAAAATCATTCTGTGATTGGCTGAAAATGGTTAAATTCCCTGATAATTATGCATCCAATATTGGGCGTTGGGTCAGAGATGATACAATAACGGGATTAAAGAGTCACGATTGTCATGTGCTGCTCGAGATTCTCCTTCCTGTTGGCATTCGACCTTATCTCCCCCCGAATGTATGCGACGTCGTACTTGATCTATGTGGCTTCTTTAAACAATTATGTCAGAGGACATTAAGCACATCTGTTATTGACGACCTTGAGCGAGGAATCGTGATAATCCTATGCAAGCTGGAGCGAATTTTGCCACCCGTTTTCTTTGATGTCATGGTACATCTGGCTGTGCATTTACCGGCTGAAGCTAGAAAGGGAGGTCATGTCCATTACAGATGGATGTATCCCATTGAGAGGTACTATATATATATATATATATATATACAGTTTTATATAAGAAAATTTGTAACCGTTTTTATGTGCATAGAATTTAGTCTTAATGCAAACTTGTTGTCATATCTGCAGAGCTTTGGGAGATTACAAACAATATGTGAAAAACAAGGCACGCCCTGAAGGTTCAATAGCTGAAGCTGTTATAATAAGTGAAGCAATAACATTTTGTTCGATGTACATGCAGAATATTGAAACTCATTTTAATCGTCGGCCACGAAACTATGATGGAGATGCAAGTAATAACCAAGAGATCACAGTGTTCCGTCAAAATTACAGACCATTTGGGGCAGTAGGTGTCAAATTACTAACCCTTCAGGAAGTTCAACGTGCGCATTGGTTTATATTGAGTAATTGTGATGAAGTGCAACCGTATTTAACGTAAGTTTTTCTGGTGCATCATTACTGTATTTTTTCCATACATTAACCGTGATAATTTATTGTAGGCAACATCTAACAATGCTACAATATGATGGTGACCATAATGTTGATGAAACCCACAAAAAAGAATTTCCTAAATGGTTTGAGACAACTGTAAGTTAGAATATTTTATATTTATTTTGATCCTAACATTAGACATTTCAGTTTGTTATATTAACACATATATTTCATTGTCAGATTATTAATCAAGTGCAAAATGGTCAATTGGACTCGCAATCCTCGTTGGTTTCTTTGGCTTATGGGCCTCAAAAGCAGGCTTATGAGTACAGTGGATGTATTGTCAACGGAGTTAGATTTCATACCGAACAGCGAGATGTTACTCATGTGACTCAAAATTCTGGAATTGTAGTCCAAGGAGAACACGGCTCAGATGAAATTGACTTCTACGGCGTATTGCAATCGGTCATTGAGTTGATATATCGACCCAGACGACATATTGTGATATTCCAATGTAAGTGGTTTGACACAAATGCCAGAAAGAGGAGAATTCAAGTTAGTAATCATCTCACGTCAATTAATGTTCAACGTTGTTGGTACAAGAATGATCCATACATTTTTTGTACGCAAGCACGTTCAGTGATATATATACCTGATCCTAAGTTAGGAACTGGATGGATGGTGGTAGAAAAGTTACAACATAGGGCCATTTGGGACACGCATGAGAAAGATAGAGTTGACATATCAGATGAAACACAAGAAGTCTCTGGCAATTTTGAAGTTCCTGAACAGATATTTTTTGGACCAACTGTCAACGTTCCTGAAAATATCACATTAACTCGAGCTAGTACAGACGTTGAGCTAATTCCTCATTCTGAAGTGAGCGTTGAAGTAGCAAGTGAAGAACAATTTGACACTGAAGATGACTTCGATTCCAGTCACGAATCCTCAAATACCGACGATAATAGTGATTAATTATGAAGTTACAGTATTTTGTGATTGATGAATAATTTTATGGATTATAATGTATGGTTGTTGATTTTAATTACTCTTTAGATATGGTTGAAATATTAACGTAATGATTAATAGTATAACTATGATATATTTTTTTAATTATTATTTTTAATGGTAGAGATTTAGCGTCGAAATACAATAGTCGACGGTCGACGCTAAATGAAGACATTTAGCGTCGAAGAATATCGACGCTAAATGAAAGAAATTTAGCGTCGATTATTCTTCGACGGTAAATGTCTTCATTTAGCGTCGATTATTCTTCGACGGTAAATGTCTTCATTTAGCGTCGATTATTCTTCGACGGTAAATGTCTTACATTTAGCGTCGATTATTGTTCGACGCTATATGTCTTCATTTAGCGTCGACTATTGTATTTCGATGTTATTGTCTTACATTTAGCATCGACTATGTATTTCGACGCTAAATAAAAATTAAATTTCCCGGAAAAATAACCCTAAATTTTTAATAAACCGCCCATTTTTTTGGCGTCGAAATAGTCGACGCTAAAATCAAATTAATTCGACGCTAATTGTACTTTAGCGTCGAATTGTGTGTTTCGACGCTAAATATGAAAATTAAATTTCCGGAAAACATAACCCTAAATTTTAATGAACCGCCTACTTATGGCGTCGAAGTATTCGATGCTAAAATTAAATAATTGGACGCTAAATGTCGTTTAAATCCCTAAAACCAGAGACCTCTTCTTCTCGGCTCAAACGAGCAAAATTCGCCCAAGTCACTCTCTTCTTCTGCATTCTCGGCTTCTAGACAAGCAAGCAACGATTTAAGGTAAGTCTCACTTTGATTTTAATTTGATGATGATGATGATGAGGTGATGGTTGTCAATATGATTATAGTTGTTGATGATGATGATGATTGTTGAAGTTGATGATGAATTTGCATGATATGATTTATGGTTGTTGATGTATGATGATGAATTTGTATGATGATGATTGTTAAAAGAGTGGAATCATTGATGATGATGATGATGATGTGATGTTGATGATGATTGGATGAATGATGATGGTGATGATTGTTGATGATGATGATGATGATTGATGCTAATGAATGAATGATGAATGATGATGATCGACATTATCTGAATGGACGACGATGATGCTGTTCTGCCCAGAACAGCAGCTGTTCTGCCCAAAACATTCCAAATTTGGAATGTTTGTATGTGTTTTGGAATTCGAAAGTTCATATAGTATAGTATGTGTTTTGGAATGTTTGTTATGGTTATGCGTGTGCATGAGAAGTATGTGTTTATGTGTTAAATGTGCTTCGTGGTTGGTTGTATGATGATTGTGTTTGTGACTGTGTGTATGTACGTGTATGATGGAACTCGTAGATTATATGGATAATGAATGCATATGTGAAATGAATGAATGAATTTGAAAACGAAAGTGAGTATTCGATGTTATAAGCGCTTTTGTTAAGTTGTATGACTTGTATGGATATGTATGTATATGTATGTATATGTATAAGAACTTTGGAATTTGATGACGCTAATGCGACGGGTTTTTGCAGATGGCACCGGGCAATCGCAAACGGCCTACCGTGACTCCATCTACATCAGCAAGGGCAACTGGCCCTGGTGATTTCTCTGCTAGCACAGGTGAGTCCAGTACAGTGAAGGGTCGAGGACGCACCCGTGGCCTGGGGTTGGCTAAGTACGTTAAGGCTCACGGCCGTATCCGGATAGAGATATCAGATGATGGACACACTCAAGTCGGACAACATAATTCAGCGTTTAATACAGCCATAGGAGCTACAGCTCGATATGAAGCTCCCCAAAACTACGTATCTTGGAGAAAGATACCGTGGGAGACGAAAATGAACCAGCTATTCCCTTCGCTACTTGTAAGTTTTCGATATTGTTTGTTATTTAACATTTTTATTTTATACTTATTTTTACTCGAATTTTCATGTAGGAATGGTTCGACTTTGATCTGACCCAAGTGAATGTCCAACAATATATTGACTACCACATGGGGAAAAGTTATAAAGATTATAGAACAAAAGTCTTGAAACCAATATTCGACGAACATGGACCTTCAAATGCTCCACAACACAAGCCTGATTTTATAGAGGAACAAGATTGGACATTCTTATGTGAGCTTTGGTCTAGCAAAAAACACGAGGTAAATTTTGAAATAAACGGAAATTTATAATTGTCTTTGTTTTCGGTCTTACAGTGTTGGTAAATACAGGATAAATGTCAGGCAAATGCGGAAAATCGAAGTCACTTGCGTTTTAACCACCGTGGAGGTTCGAAGCCATTTATCCAACATCGTGCCGAACATTCTGAGGTAAATATATCCTAACGTAAAATTTAACAGTTAATTGTTTTTACTAATCTGGAATAATATTGAATTTATTTTATGTTTATAACAGAGTAGCACAGGTGAGGTGCAATCATTTCCAGATTTTTTCCGTGTGACGCATTACAATGAGAGGAACATATGGATAAATGAAGAAGCCGAACGCTACTATGTAAGTTTCAGTTTTTAAAATAAAATAATTAATATTATATATGTTAATTTTTTTTCTCAAATTCTAATATTAACTTATTTTTTGAAACATAACGAAATGATGGAACTCCAACATCAAACTCAGAAGACAGGGTCCGACCCCATACCAGATGAGAAGCTGTCGCAATTGGTTTTCAAGAATCAGACAGCTTACAACGTTGGTCTTGGCACTCGTAAGAAGCCAACGTCATCTGCACGCAATAGTGGTAATTCGGACAATGTCTCTCTTCGAGACGAGTTAGTCACCACCAAAGACGAGCTGCAGCAGACTAAGGAGAAGCTACAACAGGTCAAGGTGGACCACGAGAAGAAGATGATGGACCACGAGAAGAAGATGGAGCAGTCAGAACAGCAACTGCTGGCTTTCCGTCAAATGTTCGAGGCCTCAATGAGTCATGGTGCATCTGGCTCGAGCGTCCCCCATCACAGTAGCAATTAATTTTATATTTGGTTTTGTATAAATATATTGAACAAATAGATTTAATATAATATTTCTTTTTTCTAAAATAAATTTCAATATAATATTTCATCATTTTGTTATTAATTACATTTTTTTTCAACTAAATTAAATATTTTTGACCAAAAAATAAGTAAATTACTAATTTTTAAGAAAATAAATTTTTTACTTTTAACGTCGAATATTTCGACGCTAATAGTATAAAAAATGGCCGCTGTAAGCGTACATATAATACTTTTTTAATATACGTTAGCGTCGAATTTTTCGACGCTAAAATTCAAACTTTTAGCGTCGAATATTTCTACGGTAATAGTAAAAAAAATGGTCGCTGTAAGCTTACATATATTACTTTTTAATATACTTTAGCGTCGACAATTTGCGACGCTAAAAGTTTGAATTTTTGCGTCGAATTATTTTGTCGCGAAATATAAAATATAGCGTCGGACAATTTACTTTAGCGTCGAAAAAAATTGGACGCAGAATACTATTTTTTAGCGTCGCATTTAATTATTTCGACGCTAAAAGTGATTTTCATCGACATTTTATCGTCCATTTTTTGCGTCTAATTTTTTCGACGCTAAATGTCTTTTGCGTCGAAACCGTCACTTATGGCGTCGAAATAATTCGACGCTAAATGGTCTAATTCTTGTAGTGATATGTTGCTGACGGCTCAAGATGACATGAATAAGAATAGTTCTGATTTCATGGTAACTGGTGCTTCTTCTTCTGGACCTTCTCAGGCTTCTCAAAAGCCGGCTGGGAAGAAACAGAAAAATAAAAAGAAAGTCAAAGTTAAAGGTCCAATGGTTGCTTCCGCAGGGGTTTCTAAGCCAAAGGTGAAGACAGATGTTGCAAAAGGAAAATGTTTCCAATGCGGCATACTTGGACACTAGAAACGCAACTGTCCGAAATATTTAGCCTCTTTGAAGAAAGCTCCCCCAGATATTTATTTTCCTATTATTGACATTACACTTGCTTTTGATTCTAGTTCGACTTGGGTGTTGGACACTGCTTGTCCTTCTCATATTTACAATTCGTTGCAGGATCTGAGGGAAACTAGAAGATTGAAGCCGGGAGAGATCCAACAGCTTGTAGGGAATGAATATTCTCTACAAGTTGAAGCAGTAGGAATTTTTTTTTTTGAAACTCTCTGATGAATGTAATATTAAACTTAATAACTGTTATTTTATGCCGACTATGATACGACAAATCATCTCACTTCCTGTACTTGACAGCGAAGGATTTCATATAAATATTAAAGATGGTCTTTTGAATTTATATGATAATATGAATGTTTTGCTTGTTTCATGTCCCATGATTGATGGTCATTACATTCTTACCAAAAATCGTGATGTCTTTAATATAGAGAAATCTAAAAGGAAACGATCGGGTGAAATAAATAACACAGAACTTTGGCATATGAGATTAGGTCATATAGGCATAAAACGCCTAACCAAACTAGTTAAGGATGGTGTGATATTGGATCTAACCATAGAACTTTTACCAGTTTGTGAATATTGTATTCAAGGTAAAATGACCGAATCCTCATTTAGTGGTGTTGGACAATGTGCTAATGATTTATTGGAACTTGTGCATTCCGATGTATGTGGTCCTATAAATCATACTGCCATGGGTGGGTTTCAATACTTTGTAACTTTTATCGATGATTTGTCACGATATGGTAATGTATTTCTTATGAAACATAAATCGGAAACTTTTGAAAAGTTCAAAGAATACCGATTTCAAGTAGAGAAACAAACCAGAAAACTCTTGAAATGCCTTCGATCAGATCGGGGTTGTGAGTACATAAGCAGTGAGTTCGTGATTTATTTAAAAGAGAATGGGATTCTCGCTCAGTATGCTCCTCCAGGCACTCCTCAACACAATGGTGTTTTGGAGAGGAGGAATCGAACTTTATTAGATATGGTTCGATCGATGATGAGTTTTACTGATCTACCAATATACTTGTGGGGCCATGCTCTAGACACTGCTGCTCATCTTCTGAAAAAAGTTCCATCAAAAGTCGTTCCGACCACTCCGTATGAGTTATGGACTGGAAGGAAACTGAGTCTTAAGTATGTGAAGATTTGGGGTTGTCCTGCTTACATAAGAGTTGCACAACGGGATAAACTTGCACCTAGAGGGTACAAGTATCGATTCATTGAATATCCTAAAAATTTCATGGGATATCAGTTCTATGATCCTGAGAACCGAAATGTGTTCGTTGCTCAAAATGTAACTTTCTTAGAAACATAATTTGTGTTAGAAAGTGCAGATCATAGAATGATTGATCTTGATGAAGTCAATCAAAGTAACATTGAATCGACGATAGAACCAGAAGTTCAGGAAGATGAGATACCTTTGACACAACCACCTCGTAGGTCACAAAGGATATCGAGACCCTCTGTCAGGTACAGGACGACATCTGACGATGCCCTCGATGTTTTCTTAATCGATGAAAATGATCATTTAACCTACAAAGAGACGATGTTAGACATCGATGCGGAGAAATGGCTGGAAGCTATGAAATCCGAGATTGCCTCAATGCATGATAATCAAGTCTGGGACTTGGTTCCGCTTCCAGACGGAATTATTCCTATCGGTTGTAAATGGGCAGGAGCCCGATGGAAAGGTTGAAACCCTTAAGGCCCGACTAGTAGCAAAAGGATGTACTCAGAAATCAGGTATTGATTATTAGGAAACCTTTTCTCCTGTATCCATGCTTAAGTCAATCAGGATTTTATTAGCTATTGCCGCACACTATAATTATGAAATTTGGCAGATGGATGTGAAAACGGCTTTTCTGAATGGAAATCTTGAGGAAGATATCCATATGGAACAACCCGAGGGATTCGCATTCGCCAAAGATCCTAATCTGGTTTCTAAGCTTAAAAAGTCTATTTATGGACTTAAACAAGCTTCCCGTAGTTGGAATCTTGTTTTGACGATATGATCAGATCGTCTGGTTTCATTAAAAATGAAGATGAATCATGTGTCTATAAAAAGGTTAGTGGGAGCATGGTAGTCTTCTTAGTGCTTTATGTTGATGATATACTTATTATCGGAAATGATATAAGTATGTTACAATCTGTCAAAGCCTATCTCAGTAAGAATTTCTCCATGAAGGATTTGGGAGAGGCCTCTTATATACTAGGTATAAAGCTTTATAGAGATAGAGCAAGGAGGATGATAGGACTCTCTCAGTCCAAGTACATTGATTTGATCTTAGAAATATACAATTTTGTTGACTGTAAGACAGCAAATGTACCTTTTAAACATGATATTCATCTGTCTAAGAAAATGTGTCCTAAGACAGATGATGAAAGGGCTAAAATGGTTTTCCAACCTTATGCTTCCGTTGTTGGTAGCATAATGTATGTCATGTTATGTACCGGACCTGATATCAGCATGGCTGTAATTGTTACAAGTCGTTATCAGTCTGATTCGGGTCAGGACCATTGGATGGTTGTGAAACATATCCTGAAATACCTTAAGGGTACAAAGGATAAGTTTCTCATTTATGGAGAAAATGACTTACAGTTGAGAGGTTACACGGATTCAGATTTTCAATTTGATCCAGATGATAGAAAGTCTACATCTGGGTTTTTGTTTTCTCTCAATGGAGGTGCCATTAGTTGGAAGAGGACCAAGCATGGTTCGACTGCTGATTCCACCACCGAGGCAAAATACATTGCTGCTTCAGAAGCCGCAAATGAAGCTGTTTGGATCAAAAAGTTTATTGCGGAGCTTGAAGTAGTCCCATCAATAGTAGATCTTATTCCATTATTCTGTGACAACAATGGTGCGATAGCTCAAGCCAAGGAACCTCGCGCTCATAAGAAATCTAAGCATGTGGAACGAAAGTATCACATAATTAGAGAAATTTTGACTAGAGGTGACATTATAGTTTATAAAGTACGAACTGAAGAAAATGTAGCGGACCCACTAACTAAAGCCTTAACTCCCAAGTTGTTTGAGAAACACGTGGAGTCTATGGGTATTAGATACCATAGTGAATGGCACTAGATCAAGTGGGAGTGTTGGAAATGGTGATCGAGCACCATTAACTTTTTGTATGAATATTTGTTATTTATGCAATATAATATTTTCTTTATCATGATTATTTATTCATAAATATGGTAAATTTCTTACTTTTATTTATATATTGTAAATCTAAGTGTTAGATTACTCTAAGAGTTAGAGATTTCGAGTTTCACTCAGAACCTTATATGAAATTAGTAAAGACCCGAGAGTTACAACATATGATGATATAGTTGCAAGAGTTGCAAATGGTGTTGAGAAATATCACGCATTCTCTCAAATATAAATTATTCCTGGTCTAGATATATTGACATGGGTCGGTCATTATATTGGTAAGACAAGTGCATTATCTATATATGTAATAGACATATGGTTTGTCTCAACAGACTATGAGCTTAGCGGAAGTTCGTATAGAAATGCGGATATTCATTAGTGGAATGAATATCGAACAAACTCATAAAAGATGACTAATAGATATTCCATAAAACTGTCAATAGTTGTCTTTTCGAGTTGAGTAGTTATTGTGGTCCTTTGACTTGAGACACCACGGTGGTCTTGTGAGTGATCCTCTGTGCCTGATACCATGCATGTCAAAGACCTTTTATGGTCTGACCTCTGGATGACTGTTAGGTATAGACCGATGCTCACGAAAATCGGTTTGTGTTAATATGAGGATTCGTCAGTCCATATGGTTGGATTATGTTTCCAGAAATTTTCGGAGTATATTCCGGAAATCTTTTGGCCGAAAGTTTGTTGAAAAAATTGTTTCTTTAACATTATAAATAATATTGAAAAAGAGTTTTTCATATATTATTTATTAATGGAATATAATTATGAAAATTTGTTTTATATTGAGTAGATAAGGTTTTGACAGTTAACTATAACCTTACTCAATTGGAGACGGTAATAACGAAGAGATTATACATTAACGTTTTAACCTCGACTTGTATGGTTCGACGTGTCATGTTGTTTTTAGTCATGATTTGTATGTGGGCAGGTCTTCATGAATATATGTACGAATATATATATATAAGTAACAACCGAACGTGAGCCTAGAGAGTTCCATTATATTGCCCCCACTTGTAAGTATGTGGCTTTGCCACTAATTAGGTTGCCATTAGATTAAACTATATAGATATAATCTATCTATCTAATTCACTTCAAGCTCACATCCTTCAAACCAAGAGCAGTCTTGAGTTGTCATGAATTTTGGGAAATCTTAGGAAAGTTTCTAAATTGGGTCACACGGATAAAAAATTTAGAAAAAAAAAACCACATTTGCTAGTCTTCACCAATCACGCATATTGACCTGACAGTTGATGCCATATCGTCGGCCTACCATTCTCTCCATGTCGATTACACCGTCTTGTCATTCACATTATCTTGCCATTCACGGCCACAAGGAGACTCTCTTTCATACTAGCTATTTTGTAAAGGTAGATGGTGGGTAAAATCAAATATATTTTTAATCTCTCATCTATCAAATGCATGAAATTAGGTGAGAAATTTTAGTAAGATGCTTGAAAACTAAGTCATTGAGGCTAGGGTTGATAGAAAATCTTAAATCCTGAAATTTGATCTAAATCTTGTCCTATTCAGGATGATTTTTTGTCCCGAATAAAAATTTTGGTCAGGATTCGGGATGATATGTCATCTCAAATAAAAAATAGGATAAAGTTTCAGGAAGATTTTTTTATCCCGAATTCTAAATTATTTCCTAAAATTCAGTTCGTGATTCAAGATGATTTTTTTTCCTGATTAAAAATGTCATTCTAGATTCGGACCATTTACTTATGACCATTCATGTTTAGTTTTATTTTCTTTGAAACTAATTTATAGTTTATTTTCTCTTGTATTGAAGGTTGTTTTTCGTTCCAAGAGCGATATGGGAAATTAACCCCCGAACAAACCTCCATCGGTAGTGAATTTATTTGGTTAGTAGGGAACCAAAGTAAACTTAGCAAGTAGACAGATAGTCACAGAGATAAGGATTTATGTGGCTCGGTGGAGAGTGGCTCCAACCTACGTCCACGGGAGAATGGGGTGTTATATTACAGCTCGGGGTCAAGATCGACCCAAACTGCAAGTGGGGTAGTGTGGTTACAAAGTTTATAACACCTACATCCTTACACTACCTTGTTATGATTCACTCACTTGGTCAAGTAACCGATCAGTTTTTCTCTCTCTATCATTAGTTTAGAAGCTCTTTGATAATTTACAAGTTATGAGATGTGAAAATTATTATCCCTACTCTTTTACAAGTTGTAAAGTGTGAAATTTGATCTCCCTGCTCTTTTACAAGTTGTAAGGTATGAAATTTCTTATCCATACTCTTTTACAATTTGTAAGGTGTGAAATTTACTCTCTCAGCTCTTTTACAAGTTGTAATGTGTGAAATTTACTATCTTTTGAATCTGACTCTTCAACCCCTTTATATAGGCTTCCAAATTCACTATTTCACCGCATATGATGTCAGCCCATGTCACTTTGCCATCATTGCCTTTGAAACTCTTCTCAACTACTTATAATTCGTCCAATCAGAGTAGCTTATTTTACTATTACTACACCGGCCTATGGCGGTCTGTGGTAGCACTTCCCTGCCATTGCACCGCCCTATGGTGGCCGGAATGGGCTACTTCTAATGAGAACCATTATTTTTCCCACAATCATTATTACCCGTTATAAGGTGATGAAGACTTTAGATTCTGGTCTTGATCAAGATTGGGCATCAGCATGAGAATGAACCACTATCTTTTTGAAGTTCGCGGCATCAACTCGCAAACTCGTTGATACCGAGAACAATGAGACAAATATTGATGGTGGTTTTTCACCCCGAGGAAGTTCAAATACCGAGGATGGGTAGAATGGGTTTTGTACTTAGCCAAGAGAGGACGATAAATATCCAATGGCTCAAAGAGGCTGATGTTAGATAGATAGTTCTGACCCCACTATATGGAGGAATTGTCCCAATGGCAGAACCTACTAATGACAAAGCAAGTTGGGATACCGACCCGACCTGAAGAAGAAATATTAGTTTTAAGTTCGTTTTTCTATTCGTGGAAGCCGACCCAAGGTGGCCACTATTTGTGAACCCGACCTAGTTGAAGTAGTCCGAAAGTTTGACTGAGCATCATCCAGCTCGACATGACAACCCGAGGAACAGAGCTGTGATCACAGAGTTTGTTGGAAGTCGTGTGTCATATGCCTTAATTGAAGGGATAAGTTTCTAGAAGACTAATGATGATTGCGGGAAAAGTAACGGCTCTCATTGGAAGTAGCCTCTGCCAGCCACCATAGGGAAATACAGTGGAAGGGAAGTGGCAGAGCAAAGCTGCCATAGGCCAATGTAGTAACAGTAAAATGGGCTATTCTGATTGGCTGAATTATAGGCATTTAAGAAGAGTTGCGATGAAAATGATGGCTATGTGACATGGGCTGACATTATTGGCGGTGAAATAGTGAATTTGGAAGCTTATATAAATAGGCCGAAGATTCAGATTCAGAGCATAGCAAATTTAAAACCTTCCAACTTATAAAAGAGCAAGGATAGTAAATTTCATACCTTATAACTTGTAAAAGAGCAAGGATAGCAAATTTCACACCTTACAACATGTAAAAAGCAGGGAGAGAAAATTTCACACCTTACAACTTGTAAAAGAGCGTGGATAGAATTTTCACATCTCACAACTTGTAAAAGATCAAAGAGCTTCTAAACTCGTGATAGACAGAGAAAGGATGGTCGGTTACTTGGCCAAATGAGTGAGTTGAAATGGGCTACTGTAAAATTTGTAAGCACACTACCTCACTTACAGCTCGGACCGATCTTGACCCCAAGCAGTAATATAATACCCCTTTACTATCGTGGACGTAGGTTGGAGCCACTCTCCGCCGAACCACGTTAATCTTTATCTCTGTGATTATCTGTCTGCTTGCAATGTTTGTTTTGGTTCCCTACTAATCAAATAAATTCACTGTTGTGAGAGGTTTGTTCGAGGTGTTAATTTCCTATATTTTCCTTAGAACAAAAAACTGCTATCAACAGTTGGCGTCGTATGTAGGGAAAGTACAAGAAGCAGCAAAAACACTAAAATGATGGCAAGAGATAGAAGCCACATATATGGGGAAGCATTGGTAGAAGAGTGGATGCAAGAATGAGAGAGATCATCAGGTCGGATGCCTATCATTTAGAGCAGTTGGAGGACACCAGATAGAATGAGGAGATGTTAAGGCATCATCAAAATTATGAGCTCATTTGCAAAGCAAAGATGAGTGAGATAGATCTTAGAAGAGTGCCAATGAAACTTGAAACCCCTCTAGAGAATAATCTTTTGAAGTAAGCCCAAAAGAAACTCCATAGCCAAAACAAAAAGATATGTGACATATGGTCACCCTGACGTAAGCCACAGCCACTAGAGAAAAACCCATTTAACTCCACGTTAATAGAAACCGAGAACATATTAGAAGTCATACACTCCCGGATCCAGCCAACTATCCTTCCTGGAAAACCAACAGTCTTCAACACCTCAATCACAAAATCCCACCGAACTGTATCATAGGCTTTCATCAAATCAATCTTGAGAGCACATCGAGGCACCCCTTCATTCCTATGATAAATTCTCATCAACTTCTGACATAGTGAAAATTATCACTAATATGTCACTCTTAAACGAAAGCAGACCGATCGAGAATGACTACAGAAGAAAACACACTATAAGAGCGAAACGAGATTTACCGCTATGCCTATGACGTCGGTGATCACTACATTGTTGGAGTCGCAGCCCATAGAGAGTACAGATAGTCTCGCATAGACACTAACCGGAGAATAAGGGAGTCACCACCCGATATGAGACATCGATAATGATTTAAGGTCGCACTACACCCCTCGTAAGGTCTGATCTTAAACCCATTTAGGTTCGGAATGGTCTCTTACTGATGCCAGTATAATACAAGGGTTCAAAAGAGGATCCTCATGTTTCATAACACATAAATCACATAAAGTAGTTTATATTTCATGCAGTAAGCAAACATCAATGAAAGTAGTCAAAGTAATAGAGGAAACAATAATAATAATGCACAGAACAGATTCGACTAGATATACATGGGATCCGGCCGAATATATATCATCCACTAATGTCCGCCCGGACATACTAAGTGTTTGGTCGAATTTGGTACATAAACTAGAAATTCAAATACGCAGAATTATGTCCAGATTACAGTTATAACAACATCAGAAATGGTTAGGTCACATAAAAAGAAATAAAGAAAAGTAGTAAATGAACCATCAAAGAAAACAAAAGAAAAATAATAAACATATATAAAAAAAGCCGCCCACGTCCATTTTCGTGTGGTACGTGGAGTTGAATCCCGAGTGCAAACCATATTATCGTTCATTCGAAATCGGCTATGGAATCTAAATTTGGTTTTTCATCCTATATACCACAGAACATGGCAGCCGGATATAGCCAATTAGGCGGCCAGATTTACTGTGTGACAAGTGCATGTCCGTCCGGACATAGAGGATGTCTGGCTGGATATGCGGCGTCAAGAAAATGGAAAATAGATGCGAAGTTTAAGATTTTAGGGTCCTCAGGTCGTACCTTAAGCGTAAGTTGGCTCCGAAAATGCCTTTGAAAGTTGAGGTTAGTTGTTGGATCTCTTGCCGGAGAGAGGAATTTAAGGTTTATGTTTATGTTTTTTTTTGTTCTGAAAAGTTTGATTTCAAAGTCCCTAGCCCCCTTGTTTCTTGAGCATAGTCTTCCTTTTATAGTGTGCGAGTCTTTGGTTAATAGGGAAATACCTCTTTGATAAGGAAAGCTTCTATTATGGCATAGGTAATTGTGGAAGTTGGGATTTGGTTGAAAAGGGAAAGAGATCGTGTCATTCTATAAAACTGAAAACCCGATACATATCCGGCCTGACTTGTAGAATGTCCGGCCGTACATGGTTGTGTATACTCGACCGGACATATATGACATCCAGTCAGAACTCTGACTTTTGGGTTTTCTGTGGTTCCTTTCCCTTCCAACATTAAACCTTGCAAAATTTTCAAACTTTTAGGAGTGTTCTCATAGGAGAATCATCATTGGGTTATGCGTAAAAATACAGTGTTTACAACTACCCCCACTTTGGTAGGCTTATATAGTGTGTGATAATGACATGCCTATCAAAGTCATGCAAGATTTTTTTACTTACATGATTCACTAGGCGTCGCCGAATTTATCTTGCTTTGGTGTTTGTGGGTTTGTTCCCAACGTTTTGAATGGTTGCGAGCTTTATTCCCGACTTTGATGGTCGTGCACTTTATTCTCGATGCTCTGAATGACAGCAGGCTTTATTCCTGACTTTAGTGATTATCTTATATTGTTAGGATACGTCCTAACTAGCTTGAGTCTTGGGATTTTGGAGTCCATAAGTATTGTTCTCAAACTGTAACGGCCGTACATTTACATCCTCTCTAATCTATTTTAGTAATACATATTTTTCATTAATCTTCAAAAAAAAAAAAAAAAAAAAATCCTTCCAAAGAAGATATTTTGAACAAAAATCTTGTCGTTTTAGAACCTAGAAGATAAAACCTTATCCAATAAAAAATCAAATGGAATTCCTTCCATTTATTATAAATATAGTACTATTCATGCAAATAAAATTTTTGGTTTCCACAGCGGTAAAGCGTTCATATAATAGCTCATGCTGGAACAGAATGTATATTAGACTATCCAAGTCTAGTTCTCACTTCTCTGTAAGCATATGCTATATGTCTATATCTAGCTCACACTGTAAGAGCTTTAAGTAACAAATCTCGCACTGTGGAGTCAAGAAGTTAGTATTCCTGTATCGGAACTAATGGAAGTTTACCACCATATATCTCTGGAAGCTGGCTCTCGTCAATTTCATCAAGCAGAGTCGACGTCAATTTTTTGTTCTCAACAAAAACTATCTGTAGAGAATTGGCAACCACGTAAATGGAGTTAGATAAAGAGTGTATAGTAGTATTTCATGTCAAAACGAACAAGACTTTTTATCAACAACATTATCAATTTCATCCGCATATCAATATACCATAAGGTTCTGGCAGTGGCACATATTAAATTTTAAGGGACCTTGCATTTGTATTTTAATAATTCATGGTCTGATTACATGCAGGAATATGCACTTCTTGAAGGGAACTGCATACATTACCTTCTTTTTCGTATTGTCATCAATAAATGGGTACACGACCTTCCACACAGTCATAAAGATTTTAGGTGAATGGACTATATATAATTTTCCAAGCCTCTCCGGGAAGCAATCCTGTCATCAGAATGATCAAATCACTGTTATAAGTTTTTCGGGCTGCCACAAACTGCTATTTAATATTTATCTGTTAACGCTGCCTAAATGCATTTACCAGGCACATGAAGAATCAAAATTTGCACCAAACGATAATGAACATGACTTTATTTTCTTAAGGAATAATAAATTGACATTATGTCTGAAAAACTTGGGAATGGTGGAATATTAAACCTGCAAGATTGATAGGCAAGCTAAATATCCTCGGACATCACTGCAGGAGTATCCCCAACCTTCAAGATCCCCGATGCCCACAAACTTTTCATGGTCCTTTGGCATTCTGAAATACCAAGAAAAATTGTCATATAAACTTGTCAGCTCAGTTAATCAAAGACCAAAAGGTAAAATTGATTGTGAAGGGAACATTCTTAGGTTTGTGTAAAGGAAAGGATAACCATCTAGGTCAAAAGACAAGAACTAAAAGCAACTATGATTACTGTTTCGGAGGCTGACTTCAGGCAGTAATTTTAGCAGGCTGTTCAAATGTCATTAATCTTATGTTGCGATATAGGTTCATAATATACTGCTCTATATTAAAAGAATTGATGCCCTGCCCTCGACTTTAAAGACATCAAACGCCAATAATACAAAATGAGGCATTCTGGGAGTAGAAGTTTAGGAGAATGAATTACTTGGCACATATTTTATCCAGACAGTAGACCACAAAACCTGCATAAAAGGGAACAAGAATATGAGATGTAGGACGAATTTGCAAAAGTACATTTAACTCAACAGTGAAACAGGGAGTACTGCAGACTTATTTTGTGTCTCAGTGTTTGAACTTGTAACATACGCTTAAAATCCTCAAGGGTTCCATCAGAGGGCTTGTGTCTATTAGCAAAGCCAACGACTACAGGGCGTCCTTTCTTATCAAAACCTTGCATGTGCAATATGTTTTTAGCAAGATGATTTGGAATCTCTGATTCTGAGATGAAGCCATTAGGGACAAAATCTCGCCGCCAGCTTAGGTACTTGAGTAACATGGTAGAAGCCTTCTCTATATCCAGATCACGTGCCCGCAGAAATCTCCGCATCATCAAATCATCAACTTCCTATAAACAAAAGAGATACACAAGAACACAAAAAAAAAATATGTAGGCCAAATACATGCAATGAGCTATAGAAGCAAAGTAATTCTAGTTACAAACAGAAGCAGACAAGGTGTTGTGTGTATCAAGCAAGGAAACAGCATCTATTATAAGCTTCACCGAGCTAAGACTGAAGAGTGTCAATACATTAAAAGCAGTTAGCAAGTAATTTACAGCTACATTTCTATTGACAACTTATCCCCAATTCAACTTAAAATATGAGATTGCAATTTTGCAGTTCCCACTGTAACCCAAAACCAAACATTAAATAGTAAACCAACTTATTCATCTGCAGTCCTTTTAAATTTGGCAATTCACAAGAACATAAAATCAAATCTGAAAGTTTAAAGTTGAGTGCCCATAATCAGCATATTATTTATCAATCATGGCATGGCAAGAGATGCGCATGACATTCACATAAGAGAATTAAATTCCAACAAAATATGGAAAATTTGTATCATAATTCTAAAATACCCATTTTGATTCATGAAAAAAGAGAAAAGAACCTTGGCGGATGGATCATCTCTTTCAACAAGAGCTCTGACGATACCAATTTTGCTTCTCTCAACTTCATTGCTTTGTTCTCCATTCTGCAGAACTTGTTTTCCTTTATCAGAGCCTTTGAATTCCATTATTTACTTTGTTTGTTCAAGGATCCTTCCCTTCCCAGTTGGCTTTGCCCATCAACAAATATAAACAGATCTTTTACTTCAATTCAATTAATGCAAGGCTGGCACTTGAAGTCAATGCATTTATTTCTTTGTACTTCCTCCTGTCTTCTTGTAGTTTTTTTTTTATTATTATATTGAGATTTTATTAAAATACACTTCAAATTTTGTATGATAAAGAGACTGTTATTTTTTTAAAATGTATCACTTTATTGAAATTAGTCGGCATGCAAGTTTCTCTATTTTTATGTTTTTTACAAAATTAATATATATATATATATATATTATATATATATATATATATATATATATATATATATATATATATATATATTAATTTTTTAAATTATTTTTTCATTTGCTCTATATTTATATTTTTCACTTAATAGTAATTCTAACCTCCCCATAAACTCTAGAACATTTCTTGAAATGTTTTTTTAGATGAAATGTCCAACCCATGCATTGCAAGACTGAGGCTGAATTTGGCAATAAAAAAAAAAACATGTTAATCAGCAAATAAGCTAAAGATGTACATAAGAAAATTGAGGAAAAATTGAAAACAGATAATTGAAATGAAGAAAATATGTGATATCATCATATAACCAATTTTCTTTGACACAATACATCAATAATAAGAAAATTGGGCAAAATAAAATATTTCTAGCAAGTATATCTATGTTACTGTTGTTTACGACAACTAATTACAATACAATATGAACTTTAAGGTTCTTGTTCCATGTGTTATATATACACACACACTTTTCATCATGCAATGTATTTGGAAGTTTAAAATTATAAACAAATAATTATGATATGGGAATTTAGAATAAAATTTATCATTTTGTATTTTTCCAAAACATTTTCATTTATGCTTACACCATGGATGCATAATAATTATTCCAAAAAAAATAAATAAAAATTAGACTATGCACACTTAATCTCCACTAATTAAGGAGAGCTGGGATTGCACGATTTTTTTTATAAGTGTTGACATTTAATCATGTTGAATATTGTTGGCTTGTATTTGATTCTTGAAGAACTTAACATGGTGGACTGCTTCTTTAAGCATTGTGCTTGTATCAACTTTTGTTCCATTTGGTTTCAGGTTAAGTTAAAGCATCAGCTTTTCATTAATCCTCTTTCTTCTTTTCTATAACATATAAACGAATTAAACTAAAATATTGACTTAAGAATTCTTATTCCTATAATAAATTAATAACATATGGAAATCACAAATTTCATTAATTACATTTGAAGTATCTAATGAATACAAATTAATAATAAAGAACTTTGCCAATACCAAAGTCAAATTAATGATAAATAATTTAATAAGTTTTATATAAATCTTTCTCCAAATATTGAATCTCTACCAAATAATGGGAGAAGGTTTAGAAAGTTTATTTTTATATATATAAAGATTGTCAAACCTGGTGGAAATCATTCGACATTTTTCACTTTTTCCCATATTATTAAGAATTTATATTAACATAATAACTGTATATAAAATAAAAATATTTTCTGTCTTTAATAAAAAATATTAGGGGATAATTTTGAATCCAATGGAGACTTGACATGTATCTTATGTTAAAGCTTTAGAACATCAAATTTTAAATCTACCTGCACAGAAAAGTAACCATGTCGAAAATCAGGGTTCCCTTGTTAGTAAGTAACCCATGGAAAGCATCTCTCCTAATGGGTATTTATCGTTGTCCATCCATGAGAATTCCTAGGTTTCACTGGAAATTAAAATAGCGTGGGGGTAGGGACCACTGTAGACAAATCACCATTATGTCAGCAACAACCTCGAACACACCTGACATTCCTACTGTATAAATAATAGGGTTTTATCGGATTCAATTGTGAACTAAGCTAATAGGCTAATCCGGAATAGACCTTGATCGGTCAGTTTGGTCTGGATTTTTAAACATTAGAAAAAATTCTAATTGAAGAGAATTACTTATTCATTAAGTGATGTTGCATTTAAAGTGGCTTTTTGAGAAAATTATCATAGTGTATCTCTGACCTAAGGTTGGCGTATGATTCTACATATAATTATAAAAGGCAAAAAACTATAATGCAAATATATATAAGATGAGTTTTTAGTGGAGTTTATGCATCCCCTACATTCCTAAGGTGGTGTCGCATATTGCATAAAGAATTAGTTTTTGTCTCCATCACTTATTATCTATTTTCTACACAATATTTGGTTCTATCTGTCGCTTCGTGAGAGGAAATCAATTGTCATAGTAGATGGATTCCACACAAAGGTAACATCAACTTTGAAGTGGTGAATATATTTTACATAATCAAATTAAACGATCGAAAGACAAGTGGTATTCTCTAGACAAGGTCATTTAAGAGATTCAATGAGTTGTAGTAGTAACTAAGATTGAGTCTTCAGTAACATAAGGTTTGATCGTTGTAATCTTTTTAACTTTGTGATTTGTGCATTCTCTTGAGTAGCCCGATGATGTAAGTGAAATTGCTTACAAGCACACACAAACAAACAAACACTCTATACCCAAGAGGGGTGAATTAGGTAATGGTCTAATATTATGGAAATAAAATTTTTCACCAATTTTATGCTACTCAGTTAGTAGTTTTACCAATTAAGCTTATTGATCAATTTCCCAAATTAATGTATTTAATAATTAATGCCCAAATGCAAGTTACTAATATTGAAGTTGGTGTTCGGAGTACCAATCCGAATAATATATTGTACATTTTATTATTTATTAATAAATAATTATATTTTCATTTCATACCTTATTAATGGTATTGCCATTATGCATATTAGATTGAATTATAAATATACCTTATTAATGGTCTGACACTGTGATAAGTATTACTAATGTAAACTATTCTTAAAGTAAATATTTCTAGTCGTTAGTTTTGGAATATGGTCGAATTCCTATAACCTAGATGACTAGCACATGTTGTCTATTGGAATTGGATTTCCAATGGTTTAAACCCAATGTATCATGAGCTTTGGAAGCTCGTATAGACGTGTGGATATTGGTTGGGCTGAATACTGAATGACTCACAGGTGATTCCTAATAGTTGGAAGTATACACCACCATCAATAGGAATCTCCTCGAGTCGAGTAGCACATGTGATCCTTTGACTATAGGATTGTTAGGGTTGGTGCTTGGAGCACCAATTCGGATCGTATTTATGTCCGATTCATGAATACGAGCAACACATTTTTCCATAATGTTACTTATTTTAGTAGCACCTCTTGTCTTTTATTATATATACTCAATCTAATTCATTAGATTGAATCTAAATCGTGTTTAGTGATATATACATATTAGACAAAGACCTGATAATATATAATGTAGTGCGCAATTACAATGTAGCTTGTAATTGAAATTGGGAAGCGTTACTACTAGAAATATATTATCAAATTAAGTTCATGGTCAAGATTTACTAACACGGGACGATTAGTAAAATCTGTCGAGACCAGTACATGTCGTATATCGGACTTGGTCCGATGGTTTATCCCATTGAACCATGAGTCTCAGGAGACTCGTATAGATGTGTATGTGTTTATTTGATAAACATTGAGCGACTCACCGAAGATTACCTAATAGAAGATTGCAATGTGTTAAATCTATGGCTATGGTATACTTTGGAAGTAAGTTCCGAGTGTTATTTAGAAGATTGCTAATAGATACGTCAACATGATTATACATATATGGATTTGAAGTTTATATATATTTTTGGGATAATCTGGATACCTATGACGGAGGGATTATACGTATGCAATGGCCTTGACCTGTATGATTCAGCGAGTTTATCCGTGGTTGTCATAATTTACGGGTGGGTGAATTATGGACACGAAATTGGATTTTGTGACGGATATGCCTGAATCTATAGAGTCTCACCAATGAAATATACCCGTAGAGCACTAGGGAAACTTTTATGAATAATGGAGATTATTTATAAATCATTTAACAGTTAAACGAAAAATACATGCAATCGGGACCTAACGGTCATTTCTGAATTAATGTGTATTTGTGTTTAATACTTGATTTTATTAAATACACATTAATAAAATATCAAATTGTGATTGTTGGACAATTATGACCCATAGCGTCACTATTTGTACAGATCATGGTGTTGTGTACAAATTAACTATGTGACAAATGAGATTGCACTCTTATCATTTGTGATTAGATCACCAAGATGTATAAATGATAAGAGGTCCTTATGATTTATTCCTGGATTGAGAATGATATGAGACAGTATCAATCCATGAAGGATAAATCATTAAATATCCCTTGTCAGAGTATTATCGAGATTGGACATCGATAAATGCGTAAAAGACTAGTATTACACTTGTGCGCATTGTGAGGGCACAAATGGCATAGTTCTCATATATTTGGGTATATGATACTCATGTAAGTGTAATAGGAGGTTGTGTTTACCGATAGTACGGGAAACAGCTTCGATCTGGATAGACCCCATCAGAATTCCATTGGTAGTATGACTATGTGTCTATGGAAGTCCGAAATCAGGGTATGTGTATTTGGTCTTAACCTGAGACTTGCACCGCTAATACTTGCGACAATCAATATACTTTGGTTTTGGTCGTCCAGGGCTTTAACAGGTTCTGTGTACGCCTCTGCTGGGTATATTGAGAATCATAGTGTGTTGGGTGTGATGTCAAGATGGAAGTATCACTCCAGTCATATGGAGATGATGATCGCGTAGGTATACATAACTGGTTCTCTAAAGGGTTGCAACCATCGGGATAATATGACTTGGTCATGATTATCCGATAATAAAAAGACTAGTTGCTCGTCATCGGATATATGCTTCGTACGGGGCAGACACTGTACCAGTCCCAGGCCTTGCATGTGATCATCCGATACTGGATAGAAATACACAATACTACGTATACTACGCCTGATATAGATCCTTATATTCCTGTAAGGATATTTCTGGAGAATTGGGTAGGCATGGCGCTTCGCTAGAAGCCAACCTTGTCTTGTAAATCGGTATAAACGTAGTACTAGGTACTTACGTGTTCGGATAGTCTGACGACCGTATTTACTGCCAACATATCCGGGGATCTCATGGGTCGCTTCCCGAAGATTCACCGATGACGTATGACTCATACTTTATTAATATGAGATTAATTAATCATGAGAGAGAAAATTAATCTGGGATTAATTGCAGAGATATTTTATCTGGGATACAATATCAATAAAGAGAGAAAACGATTAATTTGGAATTAATCGATTAATTAATATATTCGATATATTAAACGAAATTGGATTTCGACGCAGAATTAAAATTAGATTTTAATTCGGGCGAACGAGTTAATTTAGAATTAATTCGTTAGCGACGTGAATAGTGATTTTGCTAGGCATAATTAATTAATTACGTCGCAACGGAAAATTCGTTAATTTGGAATTAGCGAACCCGAGCCCGGGATTGTTTGCGAGCGCATTCGCATTTCGAATTCGAGTGCGGAACCGAAGTCAAATCTAGCGTCAAATCATTAGTCACATCAAGCGTCAAATCACATGTCACTTTGAGTGATGTGACAGTTTGTCACTTGATTGATGTGAATAGTGATAGATGTTGATGGAGGTGGTTGTGTACATTAATTGCCAAATTTTGGCTCCAAATCTTGTTGACTTTTGAAAGCCATATACAACTTTTGGTCTTGATTTTTGGCATAAGGTTTTGGAAACCAAAAACACACACAACTCTCTCTTCCTTCTCTCTTCTCACACGCCCAAGGGGCTGCCTATTTTCTCTTCTGGTTTGCTCAGTGCCGTGAGCTAGGGGAAGCCAAAGTGATGTTTTTGTGGCAAAAACATCAAGAGCTAGCACTCCGAGAGACATGCGAAGGTGATAGGGAAGTCCACCCATGAGCTTGGAATCACCATGACAAAGCTTGGAGCTTGGAAGATGATCCAAAACCGAAAATGGAGGACCAAGTTGCAGTGCACTGCCGTGAGCTGCAGTAGGCATAAAATCAATTTCTGTTTATCACCGCATCGCTCAACCGATCGATGTAAGTATTCCGCAACTTCGTCGTATGTATTCGCATGTATTTCTTGCTTGTTATTCGATCCTCGGGGCCGTAGAAACTCCAACAGTGATATTTGACATATATCATTTATATATATGTATTTCAATATTTAAAGTAAATATATTACAAATATTAGGATATTTATATTTAATTATTTAAATGTTAAATAATTAAATTAATTAAATAACAAAATATCTTTTACATGATTTATGCTTTTAAATGGCTTGATACCATTGGTCCATTTGTGTATTTACTTTATCAAAGATAAATGTTAACTTTATTAAAGTAAAATGAGTGCCAATGAAAATCAAACAAAAATTGAAATAATTGTTATTTAATTTTCTTGATAATTTCGGCCAAGGGAAATGATTTAAACAAAATTATTTTGTTTTCATTTTCAACAATTACAAAAGTTATCAAAATAATTACAAAGAAAAAGGTTGAGAGAAAAGTGAAAGAAAAAGAGAAAAAACTTGATCCAAGCTTGGAATTTGCAAGTTTTTCTTAATTTTCTTTAATTAGAAAATTGTTTTTAAGTATCTAAGCTTCAATATATGTTGCTTAGAATTTTCTCTACTCTTATGTAGGTAATTACGTGGTTGTAAACTTGTTTGAAAGATGTATGTTAATTAAAGATTGAATGAAATTGTTCATTTAATAATCTTTAAGACATTTGATGGAGAAGTTGCCATTTTAGAGTTTCTTAGCCATTCATAAATGACCTAGAATTATTCTTGAGTTGTTTCATAATGGTAAGACTTGTCTGGTTTGGTAAAGATTGGATTAAAATATTGAATTTGTTTAATTTGGTGTATTTTGTCAATTTGAAGAAATTGTAAAATTAGGGTTCATAACCCTTTCCAAATTTCGGTCTTTTCATATATATGATTTAATTTGATGTATATATGATGTGTATTAAATTTGGGATTGATTGGATTTGATCTTGACATGTTTTGAACTAAAAGGACCAAATTGTAAATCCTGAAAATTATTGGGGCTGTTCAACAATTTCAGAAAAATTTTGAATTTTTGTTGCAAATTGTATTTTCATGTATTAGACATGTATAAATCATTTTGGGATTGATTTGGAATCACTTAAATATGTATTTGACAATTTAAGGACCAAAATGATCAAAATATAAAGTTTAGGGGTCTCACGGTAATTAATGATAAATCTGATTTTTCAGATAAAAATTCAGTTTTTATTTGTTGAGTAATTAGAATAAATTGGTTTATTTTAATTGCCCAAGAAACATATTTATCGGAAATTATTTCGGAGAGAAAATACACGAAAACGACGAAAAACGGAGTTACCAGGGTAACGGCTGCCCAAACAGTGAACTGGGCACTGTTCGGGCAGCCCACGAACTGTCCAAATATTTTTGGGGCTGACCTGGGCAGTCCCCATGTGCATTGGTTGGTCGGTTCGGCCGGAAACGCATTTCATGCTATTTTGCGGAAAAACATTTTCGCAAAAATATTTTGCGGTGTTTCTATATTAATTCATTCTTAAGTTTAAAAAATTTTAAACTACGATTTCGCCTGAACCGCACTCCTTCCGCTGCGCCTCCTTGATATGACCCCAACAAAATGGTATAAGAGAGAGTCTGATTCTATACCCCTGATATGATTAGCCCTTTAAATTTAATATTTAATCTAATCTTTACCTTTTTCATGCATGTATTTATTTAATTTGATTAAATAAAGTGAAATACATCTTTTAGGAAAATCCCCGTTAAATAAGGATTTATAAAGTGACTAGTATTAGGAATATTTATTTCTTCGTCCGCCTTGTCAATAAAGATGTAAATATTTTCATAATGCTATGGCTGTAACGTGCCAAAGCTGTGCAGTTATGGTTGAAGGTAGTTCATTTGCACCGGTAGATCTTATATGATAAGAGACAAATTCATGTGAAAGTGGAAATCCTGAACGTGCCAAAGCTGTCAGGACTACATTGGTAGCTTGAGTTTGTCTTTGACAAGTGAAGCCTTGATACGCCTCTTGTGAACGTACCAAAGCTGTCACAATTGATCGTATTCATGAATCAGACATAAATACGATTTAATGGTAGCACCTCTTGTCTCTTATTTACATATTCGATCTAATTACGATTATATATCTAATTATGATTAGATTGAAACTAAGTCTGATTTAGTGATACATGTATATTAGACAAAGACCTTAAGATTTACAACGTAGTGCGCAGTTACAACGTTGTTTGTAATTGACATTGGGAAGCGTCACTATAAGTTGTATATCCTTAAATAAAGTTCTTGCTCAAGATTTACTAACACAGGTCGGTTAGTAAAATTCGTTGAGACCAGTATATGTCGTATATCGTGACTTTGTCCGATAGTTTATCCCAATGAACCATGAGTCTCGGGAGACCGTATAGACATGTAGGTGTTGATTTGATAAACACTGAACGACTCACTGAAGATTTCCTAATAGATGGTACACCAACGTCAATATGAATCTTCTCGAGTTGAGCGAGCATAGTGGTCCTTTGACTTGAGATACCACAGTGGGATATATGAGTTATCCTCCACACTTTGATGGCAGTCACGTCACCGATCTATTAAAATCAGACCTCCGCCTGTTCATTGGGTGTGGACTGATGCTCATGATATCCAGTGCATATCAAGATAGAATCTGTCAGTCATGTGTACAGGGCATAGACATCCTACACGTGTTTGCGATCTAGTAAATCCATGGCAGTGGTATAAATTCGGAAGTAAGTTCCGAGTGTTATTTAGAGATCGTAAATTTGAAAGTCGACTATATTATACCATAAGGATTTGACGTTCTTATCTATATCCCATGTATAATATGGATAGCCTACGACAGAGGGATTATACGTATACAATGACCTTGACTTACATAGTTTAGCGAGATTATCCGTGGTCGTCATAATTCATGAGTGGGTGAATTATGGACACGAAATTGGATTTCGTGACGGATAAACCTAAACTTAGAGAGTCCCACAATATGAAGTGTACTCGTTGAACACTTGGGCAACGCGTTATGAATAATACAGATTATTCATAACACTTCTTCGGATTAAGTGAGTTAATTTGAATCGTTTAAACGGTTAAATGAAAACACATACATAGGGACATTTTTTGGTCAATCATAATTATTATGTTTTTGTATCTCATACATAATTTGATTAGATACACATTAATTATTTGTCAAATGAGATTTTGACACTTTTCACTTCTATACTATTTTATTTAATGTAAATAAAATACATATGGATTAATAATTTTATTAGTTAATTATTTAGATATTTAAATGTTAAATATTTAAATGATTAATTGATATATATATATATATATATATATATATATATATATATATATTTCATAATTGTTATGGAATATATGTTTAATTATTATTGGTTACACTTGACATTAAATTTAAGGTTAAAGTTTTAAATTTGATTTTTCACTACTTTAACTTTATATTTAATTTAATTATATAATTTTCATTTGTGATAATTGTTATCATACATGCTTATTATTAATTGGTGACATGTGGCATGATTTATTAATTTGATTTTGGATCAAATTAATTTATGCAAAAATTGACCAAAATACCCTTGGTAAGTCGGCAATGATGATTTAAAAAGGGGAAAATTTTCTTTTCTTCTTCTAAGCAAGCTTAGCCGAAAATACTCCTCCAAATAGCTTCCAAATCATGTTTGATGATTCAACAAAAGAAGAAAGTGAAGAAAATTCAAGAAAAGCTTAAGGAAAAGTTGAAGATTAAGAGGTAATCTTTAATATTCTTAAGTTTAGAAAATTAGTTTCTTGTTCTTGAATTACTAGAATAGTTCTAGGGTTTACTTACTTATTAGAATTTAGGGTTTTTGGATTTGGAGGATGGAATTGGAGGCTTATTGCATGTGTGAAGTTGATTTGAATGATATTATTGTAATATTTGTTCAATTTGATCATTTGATGATATATTGTCATTCTAGAGTGTTATGACCACTCTTGTAATGCCTATAATTATTCTTGAGTACTTCATTGGTGGTGACTTGAATTGGTGTTATGATTAATATGATTAATATTGAAAAAGTTGATTAAAGCATGAAAAATTGATTATTTTTGTTACAAAATCAGATCTGGAAAAACTGGATTTATTGTGATGAAAATAATGTCATGTGAATGTATTGGATGTGTTTTGGGTGTTGGAACAATTACCGGAAACTGTTTCGGAGTTGAAATATGCAAAAATGGCAAAAAACGGCGTTACCGGGTGACTTTTAAGCCAACCGGGTGATGGTTGACCAAACAGTGAATTGGTCAATGTTCGGGCAGCCCATGAACTGCCCTAGTACTATTGGGGTTGACCTGGACAGCCCTCATGTGCGTTGGGTGGTCGGTTCGGTCAAAAACGTGTTTTATGGCATTTTACGGAAAAACTTTTTCGTAAAAGTTTCGCGATGTTTCTTAACTATTTATGTCGCTATTTGACATCGAATAAATATGATTGGGTGAAATATGAATAAATTATTCATATTGGATATTGAATAATTTATTAGGTAATTTAAAAAGTTTTAAAATTATGATCTCACCCGAACCGCGAGCTTCCGCGTCAAAATCCCAACAATAAC
Organism: Zanthoxylum bungeanum; assembly: GCA_019454045.1. NCBI lineage: Eukaryota > Viridiplantae > Streptophyta > Magnoliopsida > Sapindales > Rutaceae > Zanthoxylum > Zanthoxylum bungeanum. The sequence continues at coordinate 81,576 of SKCR01024397.1, read as the reverse complement.
GAGAAACGGTAAGGACAAAATCAGAAGTCACAGCGAGTGTTATTGACAATGAGTTGTCTACCCGTGAATATACCTAGGCGAGAACGTGCCAAAGCTGGGAGTCGAAGTATATTTATGGGGTCCATTTCCCATTATGGAATTTGATTTAATTATTGAATTCTCTTTTTCCGTTGGGGATTACAGTATTACGTAAAGTAGTGGGAGACACTGCTAGGTTAAAAATCCATAACCAATGCAGTGTATAATATTATGAACATTATCGCTTATGTATTTTCCTTATTCTATTTTTTAGATAGAATTAAACCTTTATCCACTGCATACATATTTTATATATTTTTTCTGACTTCAATTATGGTTGCAGAATTCTAGAATAGGTTCTAGATTAGAATAGACTATGATATAATCATTCTAGACGAAATTATTTCTTATGCAGTAAAGATTGACATGAATTTATTCATGTCTCGAGATTCTTCACTGACATTAAGAAAAACCTATTAGGTATTTGTTTATCTGATAATGACGTTTCTTAGCTTTAGTGACATTCAGAGGTCACGTATCAGACACTATTTGCTTTTCGATTATTTATAAATGTTGTAAATAGTTGAAGGTAAATAATAAAGCTAAAGAAAGAAGATGCGTATAGTTGTTTATAGAAAATATTTATTTTCACAATACGACAACTGTAGATATTGGATATCAGATCTCCCGTCTAGTTATTTGAAATATTGTTGAATGATTGTTTCGATATTTGATATCAGAACTTGCGACTATTGGATAGTTACTTGTTCTCTGTAAACAGTTGTTACATATTTTAAAGTGACTAGTAATGTCATTGACCAATAGATAAACATCAAGAAAAATATTCGGTTAAGTAAATAACTTAGAACATTATTTTATGAGATTTCATCACTTAAGCATTAGATGCTTATTCCATATGGTAAATGATGGTCTGATACCAGATCATACCACATATCCTTATCCATTTAATGAATATTATATTCGGGAAGGTGATTAAATCTAATTTAACCAATGATTGTCATTGGACCAGAAAATTTATTAAACTGATACATTAGATGTATGTACTTTAATGAATTGTAAATTGCTTAAGGTAGTTTTCTTTACTTCGTAACTTAGTCAATGAATCGTCATGACTTAGTTACGTGTTTATGATGAAACGCAGATAGAATATTTTGACTGGTTCAAAAATATTCGATCTGAAGTTTTAAAAATGGTATCTTTAAAATTCACCGTGAGTCTTTGAATTGTTAAAAGATGTTTGATATGATCAAACATATGAATTTAAGGTAATTAGTTCTAAGGTTATTCAATGAATATGATTCTTACTCAATATAATTCTTTCACTATTCAATATGGATGGAATTGGTAAGTGAGAATAATCAAATCTTATATATGATTTGATTCGTTTGATATTGAGTGTTGCCGAATTAGTTTCAATACTGTTGGGGATATGCTCTAGTAACACTAATTCATCCTTTTAATTAAGGTTCCATTAGTTTCTACAGTTACGTATATGATATGTACAAGTAGAAAATTTGAATCTTTAAAAGGTTTGAGATTTGAATCTTTCTTTTGTATAATGATTATATAATCGATAGTACTTGTGCCTTGGAGGTGCGGGTATAAGTTTATCATTTATTCTATTTAATAGAATATTATATTCTATTTGATAGAATATATTTTCTACGATCCCGAGTAATAAAATTATTTTATTACTTAGTGTGTAACATCGGATGTTGACCATTGGAGAAAAGACTTTGACTTACTGAAGTCAAATGTTAGAGTGATAAACTATAAATGGAACTACATAATTAATAAGATGAAAATACCCTTTAATTACTTCCATATAAGTGCTATAGAATGTCAGAATCATTCACATAGTATTTGATACTTAATGGTTCTATTGTTTTCTTATCGAAGAAAATTATCCTATAACTTATAGTGGGAACGATATTTGATATCGATTCCGGAAATTAGCATTAAACCATAGATCTAAGATTGTCCATAGCTTACTATGATCAAGTTTGGAACTTGATTGAGCTTTCATTATGAATCGTTCATAAAATGTGGAAATGGTTTATGCAGCAAAAGCACAGTGAGCTTATTAAAGGTTTGACCTTTATAGTATGACAGTGAGAAACGTTATTCTCAGAAATCTATTGTAGATTCTGAGGAAACTTGTCTCTAGTCGTACTGATTGAACAATTTAAGATCTGTTGGTTAATGATGATATTAAATTGTACATTTTAGCTAAATAATACAAAGTGGCGTTTCTGAATGGTTTCTTCAGATAATAGATCCATTGTGATTTCTTAGTTTGAAGAGTTCGTTTTGGAATGGCCCTAGAGTTTGTATTATGCTAAGATTACAAATTAGTATATTAGCTTATAGAGCCTGTTGTAGACTCGGATGAGCTTTCTGGAAATTTGTGTTTTCCAATTTTGATATCAGTCAGATTGTCTGATTTTATCAAAGCATAGAGAATACATATGAGATAGAAGGGTTAGTGGGAGCGTAAAAAATTCTTTCTAGTATTTTACATCATAATGACATTATCATTATTAAGGTAATAATAAGATATTTATCAGGTAAAAAGGTTTACCTCAGTCTTTTTTTTCTCCGTGAAAGCAGTGGGAGTGGTCTCTATTATATTTGATATAAGGTTTTATATAAGATATAAAACTAAGAGACTTATGAGATACTCCTATTAATCGTACATTAGATATGATCTAATAAATGACACAACAAGACTATCTGTATGACAATTAGTATAACTTTTTGACAGTTTGTGTATGTCTTATATATAGTATTCATCTTTCATAAATGATGGTTCCTTTTTCGAAAGAGATATTGATTAGAATGTCTAATTAATATTATGCATCATATGATGATGGCATAATGAATACTATATTATTACGAGTTATTTTGATATCATCTAGACCAAAAGATGTGTCTTGAAACCTGTTTTTTTTATTATCTTTGAGATATTAAGAACGAGTTTCTTATTAATGGAAAATAAAGTTCGCAACCATTAGGGTCAGATTAGTTTTGAGTCTAATTATGATGTTAGATAGTCTACGTCATAAAGAGTCAGAAAAGATGCAGTGTGAGTGTCATAGATGATTCTGATGTGTGAGTGGAATTAGTTGCAACTTATGAAGTATTGACTTATGAAGTTTCATAGTGACCTCGTAGATTAGAAGTTTGTTATTAAGGTTGTGTTTGCCCGTCTATATAGTATTTTGGATTTTATCCGTAAATACTTAGACAACTTAGTAGCTGAAGCATAATGTTGATGTGGCAGCTGAGTAATATGGATGTAGAACTTAGTTTCTACAAAAATATAAATGATGCTGGCTAAGGGAAACAATTGGGTTTGTTTGACAAACTCAATATGTCATAGCGGGCTTATATGTTGTTGCCTACCTTTTGAGCGCTGGGTGAGTTCTTGAGGGCCATGAGAATGTGATACACATTAAGATATGTATATGATATCTGTTGAGTTCTAATATAGGTCCCAAGATCATCAAATCAAGCACAAAATTCGTATGAACACATCAAAGGAGTAAGGCGGAAACATAACTCACATTGAACAATTTTGCATGCGAAGAACAAGATGCGTTTTTGCCTCCCTCCAAGCTCGGCAGTGACTTCCTCATGCAGTGGGCTGCTCGGTTTTCACACTGGTTATTGTCTCCTCCATGATCGGCCATTGATGAACACCAAGGAAGCTCCAAGCTCCAAGCTCCAAAAACGATTCCAAGCTCATGAAGACACTTCCCTATCACCTATGTATCACTCAAGGTGTGTGCTAGCACTTCTTCATCTTCTTTGGTTCTCATTTGCTCGGTCAAACCAGAACAAAAACAAGAAGAAATCGGCAGTGAGCCGTGAGAGGGAGAAGAGAGAAAGAGGAGGGAAAAAGGGTTTTCCTGGAAACCGAAAATGAGAGAGAGAGAAAAGTAAAAAAAAATGTATTACTTATATATTTATTTTTATTTTCCAAAAAAAAAAATCAAATACATAAAACATTTTCATTTATTAAAAGTCAAAAAAGCAAAAGTGCTTTTCAACCTTTCACCCATCACTTCTCTTTTGTTACATCAAGTCACTTCACTTTAATAAAGTGACAACTGTCATGTCACATCACTCAAAGTGACAAGTGATTTGACAATTGACGCGACTAGTGATTTGACGCTTGATTTGACTTGCGTGCCGCACTCGAATTCGAAATGTGAATGCGCTCGCAAATAATCCCGGGCTCGGGTTCACTAATTCCAAATTAACGAATTTTCCGTCGCGTCGTAATTAAATGATTACGCCTAGCGAAATCACTATTTATGTCGCTAACGAATTAATTCTAAATTAATTCGTTCACCCGAATTAAAATCTAATTTTAATTCCGCGTCGAAATCTAATTTCTTATAATATATCGAATATATTATTTTATCGATTAATTCCAAATTAATCGTTCTCTCTCTTTAACGATATTTTATCCGAGATAAAATATCTCCGTGATTAATCCCAGATTAATTTTCTCTCTCATCGAATTAATCCCAGATTAATTTTCTATCTCTCTCTACTAATTAATCCCAGATTAATTAAAGTGCGAGTCATACGTCATCGGTGAATCTTCAGGAAGCGACCCATGAGATCTCCGGATATGTTGGCAGTAAATACGGTTATCGGACTATCCGAACACGTAAGTATCTCGTACTACGTTTATACCGATTTACAAGACAAGGTTGGCTTCTAGCAAAGCGCCATGCCTACCCAATTCTCCAGAAATATTCTTACAGGAATATATAGATCTGTATCAAGCGTAGTATACCGTAGTATTGTGTATATCGGCCCAGTATCGGATAGTCACGTGCTAGGGCTGGGGCTGGATAAGTGTCTGCCCCGTCCGAAGCACATGTCGGATGTCTGGTAACTAGTCTCTATAATCGGATATGCATGACCTGGTCATAACATCCCGATGGTTGCGCAACACTTAAGAGCACTAGTACCGTATCCTGCGTGACATCATCTCCACTATGACTGAAGTGATACTTTCGTCTTGACATCACACCCAATACACTACGACTCTCTGATAAACCCAGAAGTGGTGTACACAGAACCGGTTAAAGCCCTGTACCACCAAGACCAAAGTCTATTGATTATCGTAAGTATTAGCGATGTAAGTCTCAGGTTAAGACCATACACACCTACCCTGATTTCGGCCTCCCATAGACACATAGTCATAATACCAATGGGATTCCGAGGGGTCTATCCAGAGCGAAGCTGTTTCCCGTACCATCGGTGAAACACAACCTCCTATCGCACTTGCATAAGTATCAAATACTTAAATATATGAGAACTATGCCGTTGTGCCCTCACAACGCGCACAAGTGCAATACTAGCCTATTCGCATTATCGATGTCCAGTCTCGATAATACTCCGGCTAGGGATATTTAATGATTAAACCTTCGGGGACTGATACTGTCTCATATCATTCTCAGTCCAGGAACTAATCATAGGGACCTCTCATCATTTATACATCTAAGGTGATCTAATCACAAATGATAAGAGTGCAATCTCCTTTGTCACATAGTTAATTTGTACAACAACACCATGATCTGTACAAATAGTGACGCTATGGGTCATATTATCCAACAATCTCCCACTTGGCACATAGCTAGTTACTCGAGTGTCTAACACCCGAACTATGTACGGTTGGCTCAAACTCCTGAGAAATGCTTTCGTCAGCGGATTTGCATGATTATCATCTTGATGCGATTTATTCGATCATCACATCGCCACGATATATGATCCGAATAAATCAGATGAGTATCTAAGTATGTATCTGGATCGTTGATGAGACCATTAATTCTTTAGCTTGTGCTGAGGCCTAGCTCAGCTGCTAACAGAACTATATCTAATCTAATTAGATTTGTATCGACCCAAATGACTTCTATTGCTGCTTCAGCTGCAGCAACAACCCGCATTTGTTTTTTATTCGGTAACAGTATCTTGCTTGGAAGATTTCCAGCTCACTGTACCGTTATTCAAACTATACAGTACCGTTTGCGACTTTTAGTCGTCTTTATCGGTTATAGGAAACTTGCTACAGTGATCCCAGTCACTTCAAGTTCTCCTTCTCCATAGACTAAGACAGCATCCTTAGTTCTCTAAGATACTAACGGATGTTCTTAACATCAATCCAGTGACTATCACTCGGATTGGCCTGTTTGTGAATCCATATGCTCAAGCGTATGATACACCAGGTGTTGTACATTTTTCAATGTACGGTTTCCAGAGAGTGTTAACAACTCCAAATCTATCCCTGTATATCTTTATTCCTTGAATAGGGTTGTTACTCCCCAGAATTCTAAAGATTTCTTATGAAAGCCAAGCTTTCACCGATTGCTTTATGGGAATTTCATTTCCAAGAAATGACATATTATCATTATTTTACAGGACATTCATGTCAGTGCACTCCCACTAACCCTTTTATATACACAAGAATCATTTCGTTTTGAATTAAATCATACTCCATTATGATTACATCAAAACAATAATTCCAAGAACCTAATGCTTGCTTCAATCCAATCATGGATCGAATAGCCTGCATTATCCAAATGGATTTACCGTGGGAACAGGTAAAAGGTTGAATCGTAATCAACACAATGTTGATAACGATACCTTTCCGTTAAAAGCCTAGCTTTATACGCTGGTATGTTGCCATCCATGTATGTCTTCCTAGAAGACTTTTAAGTACCATTAGGCACAATGCCTTGTGGTACATCAACTAGTATCCAAACTGGTTGACATACATGGAATCCATTTCGGATTATATGGCACTTTGCCATAATTAGGGAGTTGATACCTTGTATCACTTCCTCATACGTAGTCAGTTGGTATTCCTCAATAAGATTCACATCTTTGTGAGGTTAGATCAGAAACCCATACCCCAGGTTGTTTTCTGAATCTGTCCGACCTACGCGGTTCTTGTGTATTCGAAGATTAATGGTAATAGTCTCATCCTGGATGAACTATTCATGTTCCATTAAGATTCATTGCCTTGAACAGTATTACTCCGATTTCCATCGAGTTATACTATCCTCCCACTGACCACTGCATATCGGTATTCCTCTCAGGAAAAACCGCATGGTGAGCAACAATCACATTGTTCTCATGTGAGATATATAAGTACTATACTTATGGTTTCCCTTAGGATAACCTATATTGGCACTTATCCAATTTGGGTCCTTAGTTTGGTATCATCCAAACGTTATGCCTGGCATACCCAAATTATCAGGAATGAGAAACCCGGTTTCTTTCCCGTTCATATCTAATATGTAATCTGTCAAACAGATTATTATGGAACCTTATTCTAAATAAGTTATTGCACTGTTAAAACTTATCCATTGAAGGAAATGGTAGCTCAGAGCGACTCATGATTAGCCTTATCATGTCTAACATGATTCGGTTAATCCGTTTGGAACACCGTCACTTGACGTGTTCCGGGAGGAGTCCTCATTTGAAAGAATACTATACTCTTTCAAGTATATAAGAAACTTATTGCTTAAGTATTTTCCATTACGGTCTTACCGTGACGGTATAATACTATAGCCAATCTGTTTTCTATTTCGTGTCGAAACTCTAAAAGTTTCTGATTTGTGTTCTTCAAAAGAAACACATAACCGTAACGTGATGCCACATCCGTTAAGGTCACGAAATATCATGTTCACATCTAGCCTAGCTAGATATGGGCCCACTAACTTCACCATGAATAGGGCTAACAGATTGGTGGCACTTACACTATTACCAAGTAAACAGTGTTTTAGGTACTTTACCTAACAACTAGATTCGTAGACTTTATTTGAATAGTCAAATCAGTCCTAGTATCCACTCTTCAAAAGTGTGGATATACGAGTCTTGTTTATCAGTGTCCCTGACAACTATGCCACAATTAAGTTTCTTAACTGATCAAATCAATTTGAGCTATTTATTTGTCATGTTATATATTCGAGATATTATTTATATTCAAAATATAAATCCTGTTATTCACATCTAATGTGTTTATCTCAATATCATATTTATATAATGAAACACTTTAGTGTTCTAGAATATAAAGGTACACCCGCAGCGGGTTATACGCGATATAGAGATAATGTTTCTAGTCAAACTAGCTACATTATAACAGTTTCTAAATTTAAGTACTAACCCGAAGGTAGTTCCTAAATTCAGATATCTACGGTTAAAACAGCGACTTTCGTCCCGTTTTCAATTCGCAGATAAATCTCAATTGAAGTCAGTATCCTGTTCAAAATAGATTCTGAACATCAATATATATATTTTATGTACCACACTAAGTATCTAAAATCCAATTTTAATACTAGCTGTGAACATAATTATGACAAACATAATGGATTAAGCACTTAAGTTATCATTACATGATCTTCCAAAGATTATGCTCTACTATTTGCTTAACTCTGGGCTTAGGCATAATACGTTATCTTATCAAATAAAATAACTTATTATTTTTCCAGGACCATCCTGAAATTTATTCCCAATTTGAAAATTAAAGTCGTTTAAATACATTTTCACCCAGGATTATGTCTTAAACACTAATCTTTCATTTTTATATCTTGATTCTAATAGTCCAACTATTTAATCAACGATTTGTGGTACTATTTATTATAATGATTATAATAGTCCAACTATATAATCAAATATAATCTAAATTAATTAACCTCAATTACATTGATTACTATAGTCCAACTATAAAATCAACTGTAAACTGAAATTAATTAATTCAAATATATTGATTAATATAATCCATTATATATAATCAAATATAATACAGTCCAACTGTTTATTAAAACAACAATTTAATATTAGTCTAACTAACATTTAATCTAATGACGAAATAATTTAAATGAGCGCGTATGGCGAGTAATTGAACGAGTATTGCAAATTCAATTCTTGCCTCCCACTATTTTTCGTCGAGCCTCTAACCCTCTGTCGAGTACTCGGGAAACCGTGTTTCCTAGTGGGCTAGGATCCCGTTAAATATCACACAATCTTGACTTTGGCCAACAAATTGTATGATAATTAACTAGGTAGATCTCGAAGATCAATTGGATCTCATCCAACTCCTAGATCCAGTAGGTGGACATCCAAGTCCCAACATATATCTTATATATGCCTATACATCGAATGTATACCCTAACCTTTTTCCTCTGAATCAACTAGGCCTTGGCTTTGGCACAACAAACCTAGTGATCCCAGTCAAGCGCGGACCCATTGACATGGAAGCTTCATAATCAATGTCAATGGACAAGAAGTGGTCTTGACTTTGGCCAACAAACCACAACTTGGACACGACACCGATATGGAACAAAGCCTCGTGATTAAAACACATATTTGACGGACAAGGGCTTGACTTTGGCCAACAACCCCTGCCAATCTCGGATCTTGAGTAAGAATCACTCAATGGAAGGAAAAACACTTGATATTTTATGAGGGTTTTTCGCGTGCAATTGGCTACCAATTTATTATCTTTGTTAAGGTCTCATCATCATACACCCTTAAACATGCATTCTAAACACATAATAAAGCGCATATGATAAAATAATAATGATATGCGGCTGGATACTTTACATTGATCCTAGATCAAATCTCTCATTTTCTCTCTCCAAAGCTAGCACATGTATTTACTTCTACCCGTTACACTATACTTCTAAAGAAACCTCATTTACATTGAGGGGAATAGGTGAGAAGAGAATACAAAGAGTATAGAAGTGATAAGGCTGGACACGCATGTCCAATTTAATAAATGAAATTTATTACAACAATTTCCAAAATTGCCCCACCCGACTAATATCCATCCGATATACATTATTCATGCATCGCAACCATGTATTCATACAAGCATGTTATCAATCAATCTAATCAAATTAATTAATCTAATAATTAGTGATCATCCAATGTTCAAACAACGATTTGATTTTTGCTCGAGTCAAACTCGTTTAGCGAATAGGTACTGAAAGTACGAATTCTTGAATTAAATTAAACTACAACACTAAATCCAATTTAACATGTATTTAATACTAATTCACTATTCAATTCCAAATTGAATATTACACTTTACTTAATGAACCTTTACGACTTAAATTCCAAATTTAATCGCAATGGGTCTCAAAGCCCAATTAACATCTAATGTTTATTTAATTAAAGTCCAATGGGCTTTTAATTAATTTCTTAAGGCGTGGACTTTTGGTCAACTTGGGTCAAACCGATAACCAAAATCCAATCCGGGAGTTACCCCATAAGCCTTTAAATTAATTTTGGCCCATTAGGCCCAATTAAATAATTAAGGTCCATTAAGTCATAATTGGACTTTATGGATGCGGTTTTGGGCCCAATTGGATCCAACCAAATTGGCCTAAACCTAACTTGGTACAACCAAGCCCAAAAGCCCATTACAACCTATAAGGCCCAATTTCCAAAATAAGCCAATTAATTAACTTATAAAATTCCAAATTCCATAATTAATTAACCTAAGTGTAATACACAATTAATTATCCAATTAACATTTCTAAAACATCAATTAGCCTAATTAATCATGCACTTTAACATTAAATAGTGTCCAACACAATTTATTAAAATCAAACCCAATTTACATGCTTTTGTTCTCGGTAATTAGGGGTTTTTCAATCCGATTCAGTTTCAATCCATTGAATCCACAATCATCATTTCCCAAATCAATTCAATTCATCCAGTGAATTAAAATCAAAAAACACAATGAATTTCATATCCAATTGAATTCGGCCAAGCCTACTTTAATTTGGGAAAATTGTTCCAAATCAAAATTCAATCCAATCAAATTTCAATTCAACATTACCCAATTGTTTTAAGTCATCCAATGATCAAACAAACAAAATTACCAAGAAATTTAGGGTTCTCAATTTTCGGCCAACATAAGCAATTTGGGGAAAATTGTTCCAAACTCATTTTCAACAAATTGATCCAATCAATCATCAATTAAACATACTTTAAGCATTCTCATTCATCCAATTTCACAAAATATGCTCAAAATAAAGTTTACCCAAATTTTTCACTTTATGCCAACATAACAAATTGGGGAAATTTGTTCCAAAACACATTTCAACAAATTGATCCAATCAATCTTAAATTAAACATACTTTAAGCATTCTCATTCATCCAATTTCACAAAATATGCTCAAAATAAAGTTTACCCAAATTTTTCACTTTATGCCAACATAACAAATTGGGGAAATTTGTTCCAAACACAATTTCAACAAATTGATCCAATCAATCTTAAATTAAACATACTTTAAGCATTCTCATTCATCCAATTTCACAAAATAAAATAAAGTTTACCCAAATTTTTCACTTTATGCCAACATAACAAATTGGGGAAATTTGTTCCAAACACAATTTCAACAAATTGATCCAATCAATCTTAAATTAAACATACTTTAAGCATTTTCATTCATCCAATTTCACAAAATATGCTCAAAATAAAGTTTACCCAAATTTTTCACTTTATGCCAACATAACAAATTGGGGAAATTTGTTCCAAACACAATTTCAAAATTGATCCAATCAATCTTAAATTAAACATACTTTAAGCATTCTCATTCATCCAATTTCACAAAATATGCTCAAAATAAAGTTTACCCAAATTTTTCACTTTATGCCAACATAACAAATTGGGGAAATTTGTTCCAAACACCAATTTCTTCAAATTGATCCAATCAATCATTAATTCCAACTCATTTAAGCATACTATAACAAACAATTTCATCAAAAAATGCCCAAATTCGTTTTACCCAATTTGTCATGCCCAAAATTTGGGGAAAATTGAATCCAATCCAATTTCATGAAATTGATCATGCACAACTTCAATTCATCAACATACAGCATACTTAATCATCCAATTTAACCAAATCATGCTTCAATTGATTATCCCCAATTTTAACCCTGACTTTTTTCATGCTTGATAATAGCTCAAGATACCATTGTTGAGTTCTAATATAGGTCCCAAGATCATCAAATCAAGCACAAAATTCGTATGAACACATCAAAGGAGTAAGGCGGAACATAACTCACATGAACGGTTTTGCATGCGAAGAACAAGATACGTTTTTGCCTCCCTCCAAGCTCGGCAGTGACTTCCTCATGCAGTGGGCTGCTCGGTTTCACTGGTTATTGTCTCCTCCATGATCGGCCATTGATGAACACCAAGGAAGCTCCAAGCTCCAAGCTCCAAAAATGATTCCAAGCTCATGAAGACACTTCCCTATCACCTATGTATCACTCAAGGTGTGTGCTAGCACTTCTTCATCTTCTTTGGTTCTCATTTGCTCGGTCAAACCAGAACAAAAACAAGAAGAAATCGGCAGTGAGCCGTGAGAGGGAGAAGAGAGAAAGAGGAGGGAAAAAAGGTTTTCTGGAAACCGAAAATGAGAGAGAGAGAAAAGTAAAAAAAAAATGTATTACTTATATATTTATTTTTATTTTCCAAAAACAAAAATCAAATACATAAAACATTTTCATTTATTAAAAGTCAAAAAAGCAAAAGTGCTTTTCAACCTTTCACCCATCACTTCTCTTTTTGTTACATCAAGTCACTTCACTTAATAAAGTGACAACTTGTCATGTCACATCACTCAAAGTGACAAGTGATTTGACAATTGACGCGACTAGTGATTTGACGCTTGATTTGACTTGCGTGCCGCACTCGAATTCGAAATGCGAATGCGCTCGCAAATAATCCCGGGCTCGGGTTCGCTAATTCCAAATTAACGAATTTTCCGTCGCGTCGTAATTAAATGATTACGCTAGCGAAATCACTATTTACGTCGCTAACGAATTAATTTAGTTAATTCTAAATTAATTCGTTCGCCCGAATTAAAATCTAATTTTAATTCCGCGTCGAAATCTAATTTCTTATAATATATCGAATATATTATTTTATCGATTAATTCCAAATTAATCGTTCTCTCTCTTTAACGATATTTTATCCGAGATAAAATATCTCTGTGATTAATCCCAGATTAATTTTCTCTCTCATCGAATTAATCCCAGATTAATTTTCTATCTATCTCTATTAATTAATCCCAGATTAATTAAAGTGCGAGTCATACGTCATCGATGAATCTTCAGGAAGCGACCCATGAGATCTCCGGATATGTTGGCAGTAAATACGGTTATCGGACTATCCGAACACGTAAGTATCTCGTACTACGTTTATACCGATTTACAAGACAAGGTTGGCTTCTAGCAAAGCGCCATGCCTACCCAATTCTCCAGAAATATTCTTACAGGAATATATAGATCTGTATCAAGCGTAGTATACCGTAGTATTGTGTATATCGGCCCAGTATCGGATAGTCACGTGCTAGGGCTGGGGCTGGATAAGTGTCTGCCCCGTCCGAAGCACATGTCGGATGTCTGGTAACTAGTCTCTATAATCGGATATGCATGACCTGGTCATAACATCCCGATGGTTGCGCAACACTTAAGAGCACTAGTACCGTATCCTGCGTGACATCATCTCCACTATGACTGAAGTGATACTTCCGTCTGACATCATACCCAATACACTACGACTCTCTGATAAACCCAGAAGTGGTGTACACAGAACCGGTTAAAGCCCTGTACCACCAAGACCAAAGTCTATCGATTATCGTAAGTATTAGCGATGTAAGTCTCAGGTTAAGACCATACACACCTACCCTGATTTCGGCCTCCCATAGACACATAGTCATAATACCAATGGGATTCCGAGGGGTCTATCCAGAGCGAAGTTGTTTCCCGTACCATCGGTGAAACACAACCTCATATCGCACTTGCATAAGTATCAAATACTTAAATATATGAGAACTATGCCGTTGTGCCCTCACAACGCGCACAAGTGCAATACTAGCCTATTTCGCATTATCGATGTCCAGTCTCGATAATACTCCGGCTAGGGATATTTAATGATTAAACCTTCGGGGACTGATACTGTCTCATATCATTCTCAGTCCAGGAACTAATCATAGGGACCTCTCATCATTTATACATCTAAGGTGATCTAATCACAAATGATAAGAGTGCAATCTCCTTCGTCACATAGTTAATTTGTACAACAACACCATGATCTGTACAAATAGTGACGCTATGGGTCATATTATCCAACAATATCATGGATTGGCACTAGAGCAAGTGGGAGAAATTGTTAGGGTTGGTGCTCGGAGCGCCAATCCGGATCATATTTATGTCCGATTCATGAATACGAGCAATATATTTTTCCATAATATTACTTATTTTGGTAGCACCTCTTGTCTTTTATTATATATATTCGATCTAATTCATTAGATTGAAACTAAATCGTGTTTAGTGATATATACATATTAGACAAAGACCCGATAATATATAATGTAGTGCGTAATTACAACGTAGCTTGTAATTGACATTGGAAAGTGTTACTACTAGAAATATATTATCAAATTAAGTTCCTGGTCAAGATTTACTGACACGGGTCAATTAGTAAAATTCGTCAAGACCAGTATATGTCGTATATCGGACTTGGTCCGATGGTTTATCCCAATGAACCATAAGTCTCGGGAGACTCATATAGACGTGTAGATATTTATTTGATAAACACTGAATGACTCACGGAGATTACCTAATAGATGGTACATGATGAATGGTAAATAGATCACTATTTCCCACTCATTTAACTTAATATTTTGTATAGTTTCTTGAGTTTTGTGAATATTTTGATGTGTTTTGTTTATTTTGTAGATAAATAAAGTTCAGGACTCTCTAGAATCAAATCAGGGTCAAAACCGAGACAAATGGATAAAAAGGGCAAAGTTATAATTTGGGCGTCGCGACGGCTAACGTGCGCTGGACACGTGTCATCATCAAAGAAGTTTTCCTTGCTAACATGCGCCTGTCACGTGTCAACAACACAACAAATCATGCTAACGTGCACCAGACATGTGTCATCATCACATGCTACCGACAATCATCATCACCACGTCAGTACCATGTTAGCATAATAATTCAGTGGTCGCCACGTCAGCATAATTATTAAGATAATCATTCAGTCTGCCATGTCATGTGTCCTTCATCAATGGCGCGTCGCGACGCAATAACAATCTTGCGCGTCGTGACGCGTGGAGGAAAATTTTTCCTATAAATAGGGGCCGAATTTTCATTTGTAATTCATACTTTCTTCTAAGGGATTCCTTAAGAATACTCTGAAGATTGTATCTTGTTTGTTTATTTACAGCTTTCAGTAATTAATTTTCAAATTTGCACTTTCTTTTATTTACTTTTCAAGTCTTTACTTTATGTATTTAATTTTTATTTACTTTTACGCAATTTACTTTATGTTATTTACTTTTCAGCAATGAGGAGGTAACTCCCCCTGCTGGGGTAAAAGGTAAAGCTTTTATTACTGATATTTAGATTAATCTCCCTTAATTATAATATAATAACTATTTAAAACCTGACTTAATGAGGATACCGCCTTATGGTCGGTAGGACTTAATAAAATTGGTTTTAACCTGACTTAATGAGGATACCGCCTTATGGTCGGTTGGAATTAATTATTAATTTGACTTAATCAGGATACCACCTTATGGTCAGTTGGTAATATCACGCAAAGTTAATATATTATAATAAGGGAGATATCTAAAATAAAAGTGATAAAAGTGGATCCTTTAACCCCAACATTTTCTTTTATTGTACTTTTACATTTTTAAATTTCCAGCATTTAATTTCCAGCATTTACTTCCAGCATTTACTTCTAGCATTTACTTTATTTAATTTCCAGCATTTACTTTTTGTCTTTTATTTTATTTAAGCTTTTATTAGCCTTAGATATGTGTCCTAACTAAGTCCGTTATTTGGGGTTGTGATGAATTCCAATATCACCGGTTTATAAGGGGTTATTTAATAGTTTGGGTAATATAAAGGTTTATTTATTAAGTCTTAAGCTTAATGCTTTTTGTTAACTGGACATTAATAAGATTGATGTGGTAAACTTAAAATAAACTTGACGAAGGAATTTTAGGTTTCAGCATTAGACTTAATAGCCCACGATCTTCATTGAGGATAGATAACCCTTTAATAGATTTCCTTACAGGATAGACATATACTTGTCGGGCGGGGGTAGCCACAATTGGAACTTAACTTTAATGAATTCAGGTAACTTGGTTGACATAGATATATGATTAATTGGGTTACACTGTGTATTTGCATCTGACCATCGACATAGGCTTTTGCATAATTTCGTGTTCTAGGTTAGTAAACCAATATATTACACAAACATAAGATAACCACTTCATATTTAAAAGATATTGGAAAGATTCACAACCCTGGATAGTTTAATAATCTTGAATTTTCATCAATTTACTTTCGCATAATTTTATTTACTTGTTTTAAGTTTAAAGTCACGATCCAATCAAACAATCAATCCATTAGATACTCGTAAAAATTTGTCTTCATAAATTAATAGCTTAGGTATTAAGTCCTCGTGGGATCGATACTTTTTATAATACTTGAACGATATGTGCGCTTGCGTTATACGCGTGTGATTACGCACCGGTCAAGTTTTTAGCGCCGTTGCCGGGGACTTATTTATCTTTCACTATTAATTTTGGGGTTAGATACAATTACTTGTATCTAATTTCTTTTTACTTATTATTTCTGTTTTCTTGTTTTTCAGGTTCTCGGACACTGCATGAGACGAACCAGAAGCTTTGAAATCCGACCGCTTGACCCAGAAATTGAAAGAACCATCAGACAGTTGAGAAGAGAAAGGCGAGAAGGCCAATAAGCAATCGTTAACATGGAACCTGAACCTTTGGAAGTTGCACCACCAATTCCCATTCAAGACAGAACTATTCCGGTGGTTGATGGCTTCATTTCCTGTATTGTACTTCCTCCATTACCAGTAAATTTGTGTGACATCAAACATGCATTCAGATGATACAGCAGTCAGTTTAATTTGGGGGGAATGCAACTGAAGATCATAATGCCCATATCAGCAACTTCCTGGAAGTTTGCGACACTGTCAATTACAATCGAGCGGCTGAAGAAGCAATGAGACTGTGTGTTTTTCCATATTCCTTGAAAGACAGAGGTAAGGCTTGGCTACATTCACTACCAGCAGGTTCCATCACAACTTGGAACACTCTAGCCACAAAATTCCTTGCAAAGTACTTTCCACCAGCCAGAACTGCAAAGCTGAGGAATGACATCACATCCTTTGTGCAACATGACTCAGAATAGCTCTGTAAAGCTTGGGAAAAGTACAAGGATTTGCTCAGAAAATGTCCTCACCATGAGATTGCAAAGTGGCTACAAGTCCAGACTTTCTATAATGGACTTTCTGGAATAATGAGAACCACAATTAATCCTGCTGCTGGAGGTTTTCTAATGGAAAAAAGAAAAGATCAAGCCTGTGACTTAATTGAAGAAATGACCAACAATAATTCCTTATGGCCAACAGAAAGAAGCATGATCCAAAGAATTGCTGGGATTTATGAAGTTGGAGCCAACACAGCAGTGAATGCCAAGCTGGATCAGATATGCAAATTCATGGAAACTCTCACCATGCAAGGCAATACTGGATCCATAAGTTCACCATATGGAGGAGCACCAGAGACAAACCAACATGAAGAGATGGTGAACTATGTCAACAATTTCAACAGATAGGGAAACACCTACAACCCAGGTTAGAGGAATCACCCCAATTTTGCATGGAGTAACAATTCAGGGCAAAAGAACTATCCACCACCTGGATTCCAACAACAAAACAAAGGTCAAGAGCATGAAAAAGAACCAGGAATAGTAGAAGTGCTAGCTCAGTTAAAAAAATATGATGCTATGTTTCAGAGCCAATCTGCGTCTATTAAAGCATTGGAAAATCAAACTGGACAACTGGCCAATGCTCAAAGTTACAGATCGCCAGGTAACCTTCCTAGCAACACAGAACCAAATCCAAGAAACCGATGGAATGAGCAATGTCAAGCCATTACCTTGAAAAACGGTACTGAAATCAACAAATATGTTGGAATCAAGGCATCCATTGAAGAAGTTCCAAAAGATGTAGTTCCAAAGATGGAGGAAAAAGAAGCAAAGGAAAAAGATCAAGAAAAAATCACTCTACCTCCACATTTTCCACAGCGACTCCAGAAAAGTAAAATGGACAAACAGTTTGCTCGATTCCTAGAGGTGTTAAAAAAGCTGCATATCAACATTCCATTTGAAGAAGCTCTAGAAGAAATGCCCAGCTATGTCAAATTAATGAAATACATTCTTTCATGAAAGCAGAGATTGGGAGATTACAAGACAGTAGCATTGAAAGAAGAATGCAACGCCATCATTCAGAGGAAACTTCCCCCAAAGTTGAAAGATCCTGGCAGTTTCACTATCCCATACACCAATGGAGAAAATTATATCGGTAAAGCTTTATGTGATTTAGGTGCAAGTGTTAATTTGATACCTTTTCGACTTATAGGAAACTGCAAATTGGAGAAGCAATGCCTACCTCAGTTTCTCTGCAACTTGCTGATCGAACGCTCGTATTTCTGAGAGGTGTAGTTGGAGATGTGCTGGTCAAAGTCGACAAACTCATTCTCCCAATAGATTTCATTATCTTTGACCTGGAGGAAGACAAAGATGTATCTATCATCATCGGAAGACCATTTTTGGCTACAAGTCGAACTGTTATTGATGTACAAAAATGAGAACTAACCATGAAAGTGCAGGACCAAGAAGTTACCTTCAATGTTTTCAAAGCCATGAAATTCCCGAGTGATGAAAATGAGGAGGAATGTTTCAGGATTGACATTGTTGATAGTATCATCCAGGATACTGATGCACTGCCACCTCCCACGGATAAACTTGAAGCTTGCATCACCAACATGACTGACAATGAGCTAGATGTTGAAATTCTGGAATGTATCAACTATCTTGACAAACCATTTCACTTCAAATTGACACCACAGGTGGAAAGTTTGGAACTACCGAAGAATGAGCGAATCAAGTCGTCGATTGAAGAACCATCGCAACTGGAGCTAAAGCTACTTCCGAGCCATCTCAGGTATGCATTACCTGTGATTATTTCTTTATCGTTAACATTGGAACAGGAAGAAAAGTTGTTGAAAGTGTTACAAGAACACAAGAAAGCCATTGGCTGGACTATAGTAGACATTCGATGCATTAGTCCCTCATTTTGCATGCATAAGATTCTAATGAATGACGAGTACAAAACCATAATGGAGCATCAACAGAGACTAAATCCAATTATGAAGGAGGTCGTGGAGAAATAAATTATCAAATGGTTGGATGCCAACATCATCTACCCTATCTCTGACAGCACTTGGGTGAGTCATATGCAATGTGTGCCAAAGAAAAGAGGAATTACTATAGTCACAAATGAAAAGAACGAGCTCATTCCAACAAGAACGGTGACTGGATGAAGAGTACGCATGGACTACATGAAGCTAAACAAAGCAACAAGGAAAGATCTTTTTCCACTGCCATTCATTGACCAGATGCTAGACAGATTGGCGGGACATGAGTTCTATTGTTTTCTGGATGGATACTCGGGGTATAATCAGATTTCCATCGCCTCATAAGATCAGGAGAAAACTACTTTTACATGTATGTATGGTACTTTTGCTTTCCGCAGGATGCCATTTGGACTATGTAATGCTCTTGCCACATTTCAACGTTGCATGATAGCCGTCTTCTCAGACATGCTGGAACAAAGTATGGAGGTTTTCATGGATGATTTCTCTGTGTTTGGAGATTTGTTCGACCACTGCTTGCAAAATTTGGAACAAGTATTACAAAGATGCGAAGATACCAACCTGATACTCAACTGGGAGAAATGCCACTTCATGGTACATGAAGGTATCGTCCTGGGACATCGAATCTCACAAAAGGGAATCGAGGTAGACAAAGCAAAGATCGAGACAATTGAAAAACTACCTCCACCAACAACTGTCAAAGGGATTTGGAGTTTTCTCGGACATGCAGATTTTTACAGGAGATTTATCAAAGACTTCTCAAAGATTGCAAAACCTATGTGCAATCTTCTGGAGAAAGACGTGCCTTTCAACTTCACCAAGCAGAAGCTGGTATCTGCTCCTATCATAGTAGCACCAGACTGTACCCTTTCATTCGAGGTGATGTGCGATGCTAGTGATTTTGCTATAGGTGCAGTTTTGGGACGACGCAAAGCAAAAATTTTCCATACCATTTACTACTCAAACAGAACTCTAAATGAAGCTCAACTCAACTACACAACCACTGAAAAGGAGTTGCTCGCAGTTGTGTTCACTTTTGATAAATTCCGCTCCTACCTGCTGAGTCCCAAAGTAGTGGTCTATACATATCATTCAGCAATCAAATACCTGATCGCGAAGAAATATGCCAAACCCAGATTGATCCGTTGGATACTTTTATTACAAGAGTTTGACGTGGAGATCCGAGACAGGAAAGGGACAGAAAACCAAGTGGCAGATCACTTATCGAGGATCGAGAATAAAGAAATAACTGGCAAAGAACTGTCAATCAAAGAAATTTTTCCAGATGAACAGCTGTTTGCCATGAAACATCATGATTTCCATTGGTATGCTGACTATGTCAACTACATAGTATCGAGAAAATGGCTGTTGGAATGAACAACTCAGCAACAAAAGTTCTTTAAAGAAGTCAAACACTATGTCTGGGATGAGCCGTACCTGTTCAAACGTTGTGCTGATCAATTTCTGAGACGTTGGGGGACACTTCAGCGGGAATAAAAATGTAGCTAAAGTCCTACAATCAGGTTTGTTCTGGCACACTCTGTTTAAAGATGCTTACTTATTTTCTCTTGAATGTGACAGGTGCTAGAGAACGGGAAATATTTCAAGGAGAAATGAAGGACCTCTGCAAAATATTATGGAAGTGGAGATATTTGATGTATGTGAGATATATTTTATGTGACCCTTTCTTTCATCATTCGGAAATCTGTACATACTAGTTGTAGTAGACTACGTCTTCAAATGGGTTGAAGCAATTGCACTGCCATCAAATGATTCAAAAGTGGTGATAAAATTCCTTAAAAGAATATTTTAACTCGCTTTGGAACACCTCGGGCGATTATCAGTGATGGTGGCACATATTTCTGCAACGAATACTTTGATGCACTCCTATCCAAATACGGAGTTACTCATAAATTTTCACAGCCTACCATCTGCAATCAAATGGACAGGTTGAAGTTTCAAACAAGGAGAACAAAAGAATCTGGGAAAGAACCGTTGGATCAATAAGGAGGGACTGGTCTACAAAACTAGATGACGCATTATGGGCCTACTGGACAGCTTACAAGACACCCATTGGTATGTCCTCATATCGAATGGTGTTTGGGAAAGCGTGCCATCTGCCAATTGAGCGAAAACATAAGGCGTACTGGGCACTAAAGAAGTTAAATCTTGATCTACAAGTAGTAGGAGAAAACCGACTCCACCAACTCAACGAATTAGAGGAATTTTGCCTACAAGCTTATGAGAATGCCAGATTATACAAAGAAAAGACCAAGAAATGGCATGATCGAAAAATAGTGCGCAGACAACTGGAACCAGGGCAGCAGGTGTTGTTATACAATTCAAGGTTGAAACTTTTCCCGGGAAAGCTGGAATCAAGATGGTCAGGTCCATTTATGATTACTCAGGTATTACCCTACGGAGCTGTTGAGTTACTTGATCCCAACACAAACGAAACACTCAAAGTTAACAGTCAGCGTGTCAAGCACTATTGGGGAGAATCTTTTGAGCGACAAAAAGAAAGTGTCACACTTTTAGATCCAGCCTAACGTTCGGGCAGTCATGTCTAGCTGACGACTTTAAACTTAGCGCTAGCTGGGAGGCAACCAATGAAATTTGTGTATATAATGTGATTTGGTGTGTTTTATTCTTGTGTGTTTAATTTGTGTAGTAAAAGTCACATTTCAGGATGGAAGAAGTTCTCACAAATCTTCACAAGCAATTTCCTTCTCTCCCTCAAAACTCTCTGATGAAAGTCTACAAAGCTCGCTTGGAACAGATGAGACTGCTGATGATCAAATGTATTCCTAATGACATTCGTTGGATTATTGAAGCACATGTCCGATTGGCATGTGAGTCGTCTAACTCTTTTATTTCATATCTACCTGGTTTAGGAAAAAGCAGCCATGCTAAAAAAAGAAGAGCTAAAAAAATGGGTGTTTGCTATAAATGTGCTCATATGACATGTAATACTCGTTGTCGTTCTTTAGGAATGATGTCTGATAACCGTGAAGATAAAATTAAATTCATTAGGGATGGCTTGAGTAATGAGTCATTAGATGATATATCTAAGACTCTTGAGACGCATTTCAGTGGATATGTGCATCATGCAATTCACATGTTATATACACAATTCCGAAAAGAAAGACAACAGTTAAGTCTCGGGAATCTGACTTTAAAAGATCATGTTTGCCAATTTATAAGAAAATTGGATGGGAAGTTTGTCCATGACGCGTAGACGTCATTCAAGTCATTACTTCTTGAAAATATTATTATCTCTTTGTCTTTTCCTAATAATTGTGATTTGTTTTGTCGTTTTCTTTTATTTTCTCCGACAGGATCCAGACTTTTTGACTTTTCACGATCTACTTTGCTTTTTAGCTAATAATTGTCATTTCGAAGGTACTAGTGCTATTATTACTCACCCTTTTTCAGGTGTTATAAATTCAACTCATTATTGCACTCTTGAAGGCATCCAGATTTGAGAAAGAAATACAATAAAATTGGAAGCTACTTCAAGAAGATGAGTTGTAAACATCTGTGTATTTTGCGGTACTAGTGTTGGTTCTAAACCAAAGTTCGTAGCAGCAGCACATGAATTGGGTAGAGTCATAGCTGAAAGGAATATGCACTTAGTATATGGCGGTGGCAATCTTGGACTAATGGGGATCGTTTCAAGGGCTGTACAAGAAGGAGGTAGTCAAGTTATGGGAATCATCCCTAAACAGAGAGGAACTGATCATGCCAGGTATGTCTGAACGACTGGTAGAATTGATTAACCGTGCTGATGCTTTTATTGCTTTGTCAGGTGGCTTAGGCACGATGGAGGAAATTTTTACAATGTTATCTTGGGTGAACTTGAACATACACTAGAAATCGATTGGACTGTTTAATGCTGATGGATTTTATGATTTTCTTTGTGTATTTCTTGATGATGCCCGGAGAAATGGGTTCGTGTCAAAACCTGTAAAAGAACTCCTCTTCACTGCCCAAGATTTAATTGACAAACTTTTAGCCTTTGAACCACAAATTGACCTTATCATTTCCAAGATAATCTGGTCCGATAATGATCGTGGTAAAAAGCGTCGGATAAATCTGGATCTTAACCCTTAATTCCTCATTTAGATGTAGAATTTCAGCTAACCAGGTATTGTTTCTAAACTCTTCTTCTACTTTTTAAGATATTGGGGACAATGACTAATTTAGGTTTGGGGGAGGGGAATAGTTGACTAGTATCTTGTTTTTATTGTGTTATTTTTTTTTTTAAATTTTACAAAAATTACAAAAATATTTTGTGTTTTTGTGTTTTTAATTTGACTAATCAGGTGAAATTGGTGTGAGATAGCTGTGTAAGGAATTTCCACTCCTGAGACGTATCTCAACCTATTTCGTAACAAGTTAATTTTTGTTTATTTCCTTCTAAATTATTTAATTTGTGAATTCTCCATAATACTGATTAAAATGAATCTTCATATGCTCAGTTGACAGGTATTATTGTAGGAAACGACTTTCCTTAGCGCGTCGGAAGTTGCTTGTGGTGGCACCGGGTCCGGTATGGATCTTCAAAATTTTCTTTGCCTTCTCCCTTTGTTGTAGTAGCCAAGAGCAATCCTTTGGTGTCCAACACTTGGATCAACCACTCGATCTTCCGAACTATGACTCGAAACCAAAAAATCGAAGTGTGGGCTTCACTCACAAAGATTAAACCTCTAAACTATTTAGAGATTTAAGATGTCACAATGGTGTTTGGCTTTAGGAATTTCACAACACTTGTGAATGCTAGTACTCTCTCTATTTTCTCTCAAATCTTTTCTCACAACAATTGTGTGAATTAATGCAAAGTGTTAACCTTAGGAATTGAGAGAAATGGTAGAGATTATATTCTCTTACACAAGCCAACTAACCTTGTCTTTAAGCATCTAATGCTTTCTTGCAATGACCAACACAAAAATGTGAATGCCATATCAAAGCATAAGAAATGTTAAGCTAAAGACAATGGCTTTGTCATTAAGCATTCAATGCTTTCTTTCAATGGCAAACACATAAATGTTGAGGCCATACCAAAGCATAAAATGCATTAGCTAATGACAAAACTATTAGGTGTATCCAAGCCACCTAATAGACATTATTGTTTGGATGACATGGTAAGCCTTATGGCTTTGTCTCCGATGGTGAATAAAAATCAATATATTAATAATGATTTATTTACCTTCAATTATGTTGTAGTAATTATCTCATAATTATTACTATCTTGATTATCTCATAATCAAGACTTGATTATCTCATAATCAAGACTTGATTTTCTCATAATCAAAGAATTATAGAAAACATTAAGTTAAACTAATTTAACATAGTTTTCATTGGTGACAATAAATATTATTAATCTTATAATAATATATGAATAAATATAATATGAGTATATAATTAGACAATCTAATTATAATAGGTTTGCTACAGTTAATCGAGCTAGCACAAGGACCAAATGGACCTACGGTTCCGAGCTCCAATAATTCCGAAATATTAATTAAACTCTTTAATCAAATATTATGAATTATTAACTCCGCGTTATTCCACTAAAAACTCGAAGTTGAACTCCCGTAACCGTAGATGGATTAAGTAAACCGAACATTTTCGGTGTCCATCGATATAGTCATTACATATGGATATAGCCCTTCACAAATATCTCATAAATACAGCCGGGTCATAAGTCCGTTTAACCTCTCTAAATATTTTGTCTCTTAAGCACCATTGATTCTATAATGAACAATTAATTCATAACAATTATGAATATAAAATACTTTCTATTCGTAATAGAAAAGTTGAGCGCTCAAATTGTTCAAGTCCCGAATCAACTCTTAAAAGAGATATTCAGCTTCTTTTTGTAAGAAGGAGTGAATTCCATATCTTTTTAAAACGTTCCCAGCTACATACCAAACCATATCCCCAAAATACGTAGTTATTGGCCGGGAATGCAACACCAACCTCACCATAGTAAATCAAAGGACATAGCCTGTCATGTAGGAGTTCGTAATACACTCAGGATTAAGATCGAATCCATATATGACCATCTATTAGATAAAATAAATTTCTTTGGTTAACAGATATTAAAAGAAATTCGTATTTATCTGAGTCCAGTCCTATATGATCATATCATACAAGGTGCCTCTATTCCCATGTCACTATATGAACGATCCCGGATCAAGGTCGTCATACAAGTATAGAATGGACCGCAGCTATAGATATACCACAAATAAAGTACCCTATTTGTTTGCTCTCTATGGACTATTTAGATTACTAACTTCAGATTTAAATCCTCTTGTGCAACAAACATACACTAAGTCTAAAGGTACAAGAGTAATCAAGGTAAACAAGACAATTGGAAAATATGCGATATAAATCAAACAACTTTGATAAAATGAATAATGCATTTATTATTATTACAAAAAACAATTCCGTTTACAATACACGAAGCTCTAGACATAAATCACAATAATCTCCCACTTGGAATAGAGCAAATGAGACATGTCATGTAATCCTAAACCATTTAGGTGACCTTCAAATATTTTAGCCGATAAGATCTTTGTAAACGGATCAGCCAGGTTGTATGCGGATGGAATCTGTGTGACAATGACATCTCCTCTCTGCACTATCTCCCTGATGAGGTGATATTTCCTCTCAATATACTTACCCCTCTTGTGGCTTCTTGGTTCTTTGGAGTTCGCCACCGCACCACTATTATCGCAATAAAGTGTGAGTGGTTTATCCATATCTGGAACAACTTCCAGATCTGCCAAGAACTTACGGAGCCAGTCTGCTTCCTTAGCTGCTTCACAAGCTGCTACATATTCAGCCTCCATGGTGGAGTCAGCAATACAAGATTGCTTAATGCTCCTCCATACTATAGCCCCACCACCTAGGGTGAACACTGATCCAAATATTGATTTCCTAGAATCGACATCTGTCTGAAAATCAGAGTCAGTTTATCCTCTCAGAATCATATCCTGACTTGTATATACAAGCATATAATTTCTCGTTCTCCGAAGATACTTGAGAATATGTTTCACCGCTACCCAATGATCTAATCCTGGGTTGGATTGAAACCTACTGACTACTCTCAGTGCAAAACAGATGTCCGGTCTCGTGCATAACATAGCATACACAAGACTTCCAACTGCTGAAGCATATGATATATGTCTCATCTCCTCAACTACTTGAGGTGTCTTAGGAGACTGTTCATTAGACAAATGAATTCCATGCCTGAAAGGTAAATTACATTTCTTGGAATTCTGCATACCAAATCGCACAAGAATCTTGTCGATATAGGTTGCTTGAGACATTACTAACAGTAATTTCTTGCGATCTCGAATGATCTGGATCCCAAGTACATAACTTGCCTCTCCCAAATCTTTCATTTGGAATTGGTTAGCTAGCCATATTTTCACGTCCGATAATATTTTTACATCATTCCCAATGAGTAAAATATCATCAACGTATAACATAAGGAAAACCACCTTCCCATCAATGATACGCTAGCAGACACAAGGCTCCTCGATATTCTGCTTTAAGTTATAAGACTTGATCATAGTATCAAACCTTATGTTCCAAGATCTAGATGCTTGCTTAAGTCCATAAATCGACCTTTGCAACTTGCAAACTTTGTGCTCTTGACCTTGGGTAATGAACCCCTCTGGTTGTACCATATAGATACTCTCATCAAGATTACCATTCAAGAATGCAGTCTTGACATCTATTTGCCAAATCTCATAGTCATAATATGCGGCAATGGAAAGAAGAATCCTGATGGATTTAAGCATGGCTACTGGCAAGAAAGTTTCTTTATAGTCAACTCCCTCTTTTTGGGTATAACCCTTTGCCACCAGCCTAGCCTTGAAAGTCTGTACTTTCCCATCTATTCCTCTTTTTCTCTTGTAGATCCACTTGCAACCTATGGGTTTTACTCCATTAGGTTGGTCTACAAGTTCCCAGACTGAGTTAAAGTACATAAACTCCATCTCAAGGTTCATGGCTTTGAGCTATTCCTTTTTCTCAGTATCTTTCATTGCACTATGATAGGTCAATGGATCATCTATACCATCACAGGATGCAACAACTTGCACCTCATCATTTCCTAGATAGCGTTCAGGTTGTCTTACAACCCTTCCACTACGTCTAGGGGTATGGTATCATGATAAACTTGCATATGACTTTCAGATGTAGAAGGTGTTATGTCTTTGTCAACATTTGACAATGGTGTACTGGTCGTACTAGCAAGTAACTCCTCAAGTAACACTTTACTTCAAGGTTTGAACTCTCTCATATAGTCCTCCTCAAGAAATGTAGCAATTGTCGACACAAATACTTTATTATCTTCTGGACTATAAAAGACTCCACCCATAGTTTCCTTAGGATAGCCTACAAATAGGCACACCTGTGAACGTGGTTCCAACTTAGTAGTCTTGTTCTTTAGCACATGTGCCGGACACCCCTATATGCGAAAATGTCACAAACTAGCTTTACGACCATTCCAAAACTCTAAGGGAGTCTTAGAAACATACTTAGAAGGAACTACATTCAGGATATACATTGCAGTTTGCAATGTATAACCCCATAATGAACTAGGTAGAGTGCTATAACTAAACATTGATCTTATCATGTTTAGTAGGGTTCGATTTCTCCTTTTTGTAACACCATTTTGTTGTGGTGTTCCAGGTGCTGTGAGTTGTGAAATAATTCCATGCTAACTAAGAATTCCTCAAAATCTCTATCAAGGTATTCTACTCCACGATATGATCGTAGAATTTTGATGCTTTTACCTAACTGGTTCTCAACCTCAGCACGATACTCTTTGAACTTTTCAAATGTATCTGACTTGTGCTGCATTAGGTAAACATACCCATATCTGGAATAATCATCAATGAAAGTGACGAAGTATTCAAAACCACCTCGAGCTTTTACATTCATCGGTTCGTAAACATCCGAATGTATTAGCTCAATAGTTTTTTGGCTCTTATCCCTTTTCCAGTAAAAGGTCTCTTGGTCATTTTGCCTTCTAAACATGATCGCAGACAGGTAAAGTACCAAGTTTTAACAGATTTAAAACTACGTTCTTAATTAGTCTATCTATCCGGTCAAGGTTAATGTTACCAAGTCTAAGGTACCATAAATAGGTATCATCATGAGAAATCTTTTGCCGTTTAGTTTTAGATCTTTCAATCTTAAACATTTCAGTATTAAACAGTGATTCATGCATTAATGACCTTAATACATATAGATTATTTTC
Organism: Zanthoxylum bungeanum; assembly: GCA_019454045.1. NCBI lineage: Eukaryota > Viridiplantae > Streptophyta > Magnoliopsida > Sapindales > Rutaceae > Zanthoxylum > Zanthoxylum bungeanum. Next base: position 52,947 of record SKCR01024397.1, on the reverse strand, counting down.
GGAGTTTCCCGTGCATATATTTAATCCATTTCTACTAATAATAACTGACTTAATATTAAACGAAATAGAAAAACCACATTCCATAAGTTTTGTTACAGAAATCAAATTCCTGCGAAAACCAGGAATATTTAGCACACCATTAAAACATAAATAACTTTTATTAAAATTCAAATTTGAAACTCCCACTGCTCTTACTGAAACAGCATCCCATGTCCCAACTCTCATGGTAAAGCTACCTTCAGTAAGGTCCCTCCATGAGTCAAGTAGCTGCAAAGAACAACAAACGTGGTTAGTGGCACGAGAATCAACAATCCATATGGATTTATCATCCTCCACCAAAAGAAACTCAATGACAAGTAAATTATATTTACTTGTATTCTTCTTCTCTTTAAGCTCTACAAGGTATTTTGGACAATTCCTTTTCCAATGCCCTTGTTGTTCACAATGGAAACATTTTCCTCTGGCATTGGTTCCTTTGGAGCTTTTATTATTCTTCATTTTCATTGGTTTTGCCTTTGCCTTCCAATTGCCTTTCTTCTTCTTCTTTGCAGATTTACAAGATTCGGTAACATTTGCCTCGGCATTGGGCCTACGAGGACCGTTCATAACGGACTCGTAATTGGTGAGGTCATTCAGCAGTTCAGTCAATGTGAAAGTCAACTTGTTCATAGAACAGTTGCTCTTAAACTGCAGGAAACTCTTCGGAAGGGTTTCCATGATCATTGTCACCTGGCTTTGCACATTAATACATGCACCATGGGTTTCAGCCATATTAAGATGATCCATCATCCTTAACACATGGTCTTGGACTGATATGCCTTCCTTCATTCTAGCGGTCAATACAGAGGCAATTGCCTCATGTTTTTGCCGGTCTGAAGGTTGCCCAAACAAGTTCTGTAATGACTGCATAATCATTGATGCTGTCGCCATAGGCTCATGATGTGCAGCAAGAACTTCAGACATGGATGCTATCAAATAGCTATGGGCTTTCTCATCAGCTTCAATCCAATTATTATAGGCATTACGTGCAGCTCTACCAGCATTAAGTGCTGGCTCAGGAGGACATTCCTCTATTAGGACAAATTTAAGGTCTTCACAGACCAAGATATCATTCATGTCACTTTTCCATTTAACATAATTATCCCTGGTTAATTTTTCTTATTGTTTGATAATTGAGATTATTGCAGATGCCATGGCTGAAAAAGTAATAAACGCCCATTCAATATTCATTCGTCGCATATTAAAATTGTCAAACATTTAGGCATAAAATTAAACATGATGCATGATCAATGTATAATGAATTAGAAACCTAAAAGAATTACTATGCCACGATTATCTATCATCCACAAAAAAGTGCCGCCTTAGGGTAGGTCAAGTATTCGCATGATAGATTGAGACATTCTCAATTGATTAATATATCTGAAATAACTCTTATTCCTATATTAATCAACTACCGTTATTTTGATCAAGGAAGCTTTGATTAACAACTTAATCATTCCTTTGTGAGTGTGACCCATTATTTCGGAACCCTTGGACTTAACTAGTGAAGTGCCGCCGTAGGGTATGTCAAATCACCAGATACATCTAGAGTCCCTATCCTTTCGAAATCCAAACCTGATATTGACCCAAAAAGGACACCATCCGTAGGGGATGAAAGCAAAGCCGTCTCGAGGCTCCTATTGAATCTCACGTTTCTGGATAACAATGGAGATCGCGGGATATATTGGGGTATACCCCTCTCCCACTCACTATTAAAAAAAGTAAGGTTTCTATCTCACTAGTATTTTATGAATCTTAGATTATTCTCGGCTAAAGTCATAACCTTAATTAATACTAGTTGATGATATATTGATCTAACCAATTTTAACTTTTAAAATTTTATTCACTAATCCTGATTAGTCTCTACTAACTAATTAACTTAATTAAACTAATTTAATCAAGTTTTCTTAAGTGATCTAATCAATTTTAACTTTTAAAAAACTAGTTCACTTATAGGTTTTAAAATTTTATAATTCAACTAATGAACTATATGTCATCAAACCATTTAATAGTTTAAAAGTACGTTATTTACTCCAAAGGTACATGGAATTGTATCCTGAGTGCAAACCAAATTACCATCCATTTGGAAGCGGCTATGGAATTTATATCCAGGTTCCATCCGATATACCAAGGAAAATAATGTACTCATAATGTCCATTTGTTCTTAAACTTGAATTCGTAATTTTTAAACCTTTAAACTAATTAATCTTATTAATTCGTTAACATGCATCTTATATTCTAATTTAACTTTTAAATTTACATAAAATCATATTTTATGACTTGAATATCATGCATGTCTACATGTTATGGCATGTGAAAATGTAAGAGTAGGCACCCTAGGCTATATGACATGTTAATAAACAATTTAAAACACATATATATGCCCAGGTCTGGGCTGAAAACATTCGTGTAGCGTTCTTTGGGCGTTCAAACATTTCCAGGCAGTAGCCAAACGTTTGAGTTGCGTTTGAATGGCGTTCGAACTCTATCGGTCTGGTGTTCGAACACTAACACTTCATTTACTCCGTTCCGGAGCTTTCGGACTCCGTTTTGGTCCCCGTGTTTTTCTACGGACTCGTAACGGAATGAAGTTTCACATACATACATAAATTGCATTAACCGAGCTCTTATTTGTTTTTAAAAAATACTAATCTAATTAGTACAATAAATCCAAGGCATCCATTGGTCTTCAAATCTTGCTCCATGGTATGTTGTTGAGTTCTTCGCGGAATAGGTTAGTAATGAGTCCTTCGTGGCATCAGCTCCTCTAAGTTACAAATTGAGTTACAAAATGAACTTATTACAAAGGAAATGAACTTACACCAAAGAATATGTCTTTATGATCTTACATTTCCAATACTGAAAATAAGAGCCGGAAAAATTAACGATCAATGCAATACATTCATCACATTAATCAAAGTAAACATTCATCACATGAACATTAAAAAACCATTCATCTCATGAATCTAATTGTGCCTACTCATCACACCATGCATATAATAATTTATATATAATATAAATTATTAAAACTTAAACATAAAAAGTGAAAGGGTTAAGAAAACTTTTCAACCTTAAGCTCTTGATACCAATTGCAGGAAACGACTTTCCTTAGCGCGGCGGAAGTTGCTTGTGGTGGCACCGGGTCCGATATGGATCTTTAAAATTTTCTTTGCCTTATCCTTTTGTTGTAGTATCCAAGATCAATCCTTTGGAGTCCAACACTTGGATCAACCACTCGATCTTCCAAACTATGACTCGAAACAAACAAACCGAAGTGTGGGCTTCACTCACAAAGATTAAACCTCTAAACTATTTAGAGATTTAGGATACAATGGTATTTGGCTTTAGGAATTTCACAACACTTGTGAATGCTAGAACTCTCTCTATTTTCTCTCAAATCTTTTCTCACAACAATTGTGTGAATTAATGCAAAGTGTTAACCTTAGGAAGTGAGAGAAATGGTAGAGATTATATTCTCTTACACAAGCCAACTAACCTTGTCATTAAGCATCTAATGCTTTCTTGCAATGACCAACACAAAAATGTGAATGCCATACCAAAGCATAAAAAATGTTAAGCTAAAGACAATGGCTTTGTCATTAAGCATTCAATGCTTTCTTTCAATGGCAAACACATAAATGTGGAGGCCGTACCAAAGCATAAAATACATTAACTAATGACAAAACTATTAGGTGTATCCAAGCCACCTAAAAGACATAATTGCTTGGATGACATGGTAAGCCATATGGCTTTGTCTCTGATGGTAAATAAAAATCAATATATTAATAGTGATTTATTTACCTTCAATTATGTTGTAGTAATTATCTCATAATTATTACTAACTTGATTATCTCATAATCAAGACTTGATTATCCCACAATCAAGGAATTCTAGAAAACATTAAGTTAAACTAATTTAACATAGTTTTCATTTGTGACAATAAATATTATTAATCTTATTAATAATACATAAATAAATATAATGTGAGAATATAATTAGACAATCTAATTATATTAGGTTTGCTACAGTTAATCGAGGTAGCACGAGGACCAAATAGACCTACGGTTCCGAGCTCTAATAATTCCGAAATATTAATTAAAATCTTTAATCAAATATTACGAATTATTAACTCCGCGTTATTCCACTAAAAACTCGAAGTTGAACTCCCGTAACCGTAGATGGATTAAGTAAACCGAACATTTTCGATGTCTCTATTCCCATGTCACTATATGAACGATCCCGGATCAAGGTCGTCATACAAGTATAGAATGGACCACAGCTATAGATATACCACAAACAAAGTACCCTATTTGTTTGCTCTCTATGGACTATTTAGATTACTAACTTCAGACTTAAATCCTCTTGTGCAACAAACATACACTAAGTTTAATGGTACACGAGTAATCAAGGTAAACAAGACAATTGGACAATATGCGATATAAATCAAACAACTTGGATAAAATGAATAATGCATTTATTATTATTACAAAAAACAATTCCGTTTACAATACATGAAGCTCTAGAACATAAATCCCAACAATTACAACTTGCATGGTAAAATACGGACATGAGCTGTAATTGAAAAGTTTGTAATATTCAGTGCTATAGTTTAATTGGAGGAAACATTTAAAAACAACTATGGGATAAAAAAAATGTCTGAAATCCGAGTTATTAAGTCTGCATGGGTGTTTTAACACCTAGTGCCCTAAAACCAACTGGTTTGGGAGTCAATGGACCAAAGCTCGTTACATGGATCGAAGATGTTACAAAAAATATATATGTCTGAAATCCGAGTAATTAAGTCTGTAAGGGTGTCTTAATACCTATTGCCCTAAAGCCAACTGGTTTGGGAGTCACTGACCCAAAGCTCGCTACATGGATGGAAGATATTGTATATAAATAAAAAAAAATCAGAAAAATCAGAAAAATATTCCATTTTTTTAAAAAAGGTGTGAATATTTATATAACTTTAGGACAAAAATATTACTCTCTTTTCAACTACACTTATGAATATTGTGGGAATAATTAGTTGATTAATATCTTGTTAGTTGTGTGTTTGGAGAATGGTAAAAATAATCGGAGAATTTACTTATCCGGTAATTTAGAAAGAAAGAAAACAACTCTTAACTTGAATAAGGAGTTTCACATGTTTAGTCAATAACTTGTTTATTCTATTTTCTCTTATTTTTTTGCTTTTGTGTGCATTAGTTTTAAATTGACGTTTGGTATCGTTGCTGTAAGCCCTTACGAGACTACAACTCATCCACTAGGGACACCTAGGGGTTTAAAGGCTTGTTGCATACGCTAAATGCAACGGTGATCCCTACGAAAGTGGCTTAGTTTAATTTTATTTTAAAGATTTTTATGTTATTTTATCTTGTTCTTTTGCTAGAGGACTAGCAAAATGTTAGGTTTTAGGGTGTGATGAGTGGTAAATAGATCACTATTTCCCACTCCTTTAACTTAATATTTTGTATAGTTTCTTGAGTTTTGTGAATATTTTGATGTGTTTTGTGTTATTTTGTAGATAAATAAAGTTTCAGGACTCTCTGGAATCAAATCAGGGCCAAAACAGAGACAACTGGACAAAAAGAGAAAAATTATAATTTGGGCGTCGCGACGACTAACGTGCGCCGGGTATTGCTAACGTACACCGGACACGTGTCATCATCAGAGAAGTTTGCCTTGCTAACATGCGCCTGCCACATGTTAACATCACAACAAATCATGCAAACGTATGCTGGACACGTGTCATTATCACATGCTGCCGATAATCATCATCACCACGTTAGCGCCATGTCAGCACATACGTCATCAATGATGTCAGCACAATAATTCAGTGGTCGCCACATCAGCATAATTATTGAGAAATCATTCAGCCTGTATGTGTCACCATCTCCGGAAGCTGCGCAACACGTGTCCTTCATCAAAGGCGCGTCGCGATGCAAAAATAATCTTGCATGTCGCGACGCGTGGAGGAAAAATTTTCCAATAAATAGGGGCCGAATTTTCATTTGTAATTCATAATTTCTTCTAAGGGATTCCTTAAGAATACTCTGAAGATTGTATCTTGTTTGTTTATTTACAGCTTTCAGTAATTAATTTTCGCATTTACACTTTCTTTTATTTACTTTTCAAGTCTTTACTTTCAGCATTTAATTTTTATTTACTTTTACGCAATTTACTTTATGTTATTTACTTTTCAGTATTTACTTTTCCGCAATGAGGAGGTAACTCCCCCTGCTGGGGTAATGTAAAGCTTTTATTACTAATATTTAGATTAATCTCCCTTAATTATAATATAATAACTATTTAGAACCTGACTTAATGAGGATACTGCCTTATGGTTGGTTGGACTTAATGAAATTGGTTTTAACCTGACTTAATGAGGATACCGCCTTATGGATGGTTGGAATTAATTATTAATTTGACTTAATCAGGATACTGCCTTATGGTCGGTTGGTAATATCACGCAAAGTTAATTTATTATAATAAGGGAGATATCTAAAATAAAAGTAATAAAAGTGGATCCTTTAACCCCAAATATTTTCTTTTATTGTACTTTTACATTTTTAAATTTCCAGCATTTATTTTCCAGCATTTACTTTATTTAATTTTCAGCATTTACTTTATGTCTTTTATTTTATTTAGGCTTTTATTAGCCTTAGATATTTGTTGTAACTAAGTCCGTTATTTGGGGTTGTGATGAATTCCAATATCACCGGTTTATAAGGGGTTATTTAATAGTTTGGGTAATATAAAGGTTTATTTATTAAGTCTTAAGCTTAATGCTTTTTGGTAACTGACCATTAATAAGATTGATGTGGTAAACTTAAAATAAACTTGACGAAGGAATTTTAGGTTTCAGCCTTAGACTTTATAGTCCACGATCTTCCTTAAGGATAGATAACCCTTTAATAGATTTCTTTACAGGATAGACATATACCTGTCGGGCGGGGGTAGCCACAATTGGAACTTAATCTTAATGAATTCAGGTAACTTGGTTGACATAAACATATGGTTAATTGGGTTACATTGGGTATTTGCATCTGACTATCGACATAGGCTTTTGCATAATTTCGTGTTCCAAGTTAGTAAACCAATATATTACACAAACATAAGATAACCACTTCATCTTTAAAAGATATTGGAAAGATTCACAACCTTGGATAGTTTAATAATCTTGAATTTTCATCAATTTACTTTCGTACAATTTTATTTACTTGTTTTAAGTTTAAAGTCACCATCCAATCAAACAATCAATCCATTAGATACTCGTAAAAATTTTGCTTCATAAATTAATAGCTTAGGTATTAAGTCCTCATGGGATCGATACTTTTTATACTACTTTAAGGATACGTGTGCTTGCGTTATATACATGTGATTACACACCGGTCAGTACACCAATGTCAATAGGAATCTTCTTGGGTTGAGTAGCATAGTGATTCTTTGACTTGAGATACAACTGTGGATATATGAGTTATCCTCCACACTTAGATGACAGTCATGTCACCGATCTATTAAGATCAGACCTCCGCCTGTTTGTTGGGTGTGGACTCATGCTAATGATATCCTGTGTGTATCAAGATAAGATCCGTCAGTCCTGTGTACATGGCATAGATATGTTGGGATGTATGCCCTAGAGCTACATGTAATGTAAATAGTTTTATATGTTTTGAGATAAAATGATGCATTATTCATTTATCAAAGTGTTTGTTTAATTTTCACATATTTTAAATTATCTTGATTACCCTAGATTACTTATGTGCCTTCAGATTTAGTGTATGAGTGTCATACACAAAAGGATTTAAGTCTGAAGTTAGTAATCTTAAATAGTCCATAGAGAGCAAACAAAATGGGTACTTTGTTTGTGGATTCGTCTCCACCAGGCCGGCCACGTGGTGGCCGGTGATTCCTCATTGGACGGCAGGAGTGGCGAGAAACAGAAGGAGAAAGCCGCGTGAGATGGGTTTCATGGTTCTGGCTTGTCGGTTTGATTCACGACCCAAGCCACCCGCCAAATCGAAGCCCTTGACGAGTACTACGAGATAGTTGTGACGATTTATTTGATTCGTGCCCAAAATCATGCGAAACGAGGAGGGAAGTCGCATATGAACAGTAACCTCGACGTGAACGGTAGCTCTGATCAGAATCATGTCGATTCCAACGCATTTGTGGGATTGTTTGGAGTCCGTATATGGCCTCGAAATCTTGGTAAGAGCTCTCCGTAAAAAGTCGCTAATTTCTAGTTTTCTGCTAAATATTCGGATGTTTCCAGTAGCTTCATAGAGTAGCGTAGTGTTATAAATTGAGTTGTTTGAGCTTTAGTATGTTGAATATGTGCTTGTCGTAGAATCCGAGTGGGAAGCGGGTTTTCGGTGAAACCCGGTTTCTCGCTTGACTGAGCGTTGATGATCGTAACTAAGGATACGACATATATATGATATTGCGAGAGTAATTGAATAATTCCGGATAATTTCGGAAGGTTCAGGATCCTTCCGCAGCATTTGTGGAAACTTTTCCGCAAGATTTTCCATAAACGCGTAAAATGAGAATCTAAGCCATCTAGCTAGTTTAGAATAGTATATAAAGATATATTAGAGTAATGAAGCTTAAATCGTAGAGTCGGAGAGGATTCATTTATTCTGGGAAGGTCCGAAAGTTTATTATAGATAAGTAGAAAGTTCCGCAAATAGCAGTTCTGATCATGTTTTGTTATTTGTTTTGAAAGATCGGTCCAGGATTATGAGTGTCCGCCAAGCCAGGTAAGTAATCCATGCGAGGAATACTTGTGATATATGTTCTGTTTGAATTTAAATAATAAAGAAATTTTATAAGTATATGTATAACCATAAAACATAATATGTGTGTGTGTGTGTATATATATATATATATAAGAATGATGAAGTATATGTATACATGATATGTGAGCAAATACATATGAGTATAATATAAGGATACCTGAGATGGAGGGGTTGTAGAAACTACACCCTAGGGAATGAGATTAAAGTTTAAATAATGATAAGTTATAAGGAAGTAAGTATATATGTACAAATGCATGTAGAAGAATACAAAAACAAGAACACGAGTGCATACATAGATAAGTATAAGCATGTATAAGTGAATAGGTACGTAAGTAGGCAGAAACAAGTATGTATCTTAGTACCCATGCATATGTGTAAGCATGTGAAACAGAGTATGTATGTATAAGCAAGAGGCTATGTGTATTGAAGTACAAAAAGTATGTAAGTATGCATGGAGAAATAAGTAAGCATGTATATAGTATGTATGTATATTGTATACAAGTATTTTGATGCATGTTTAAGTGATCATAGAGTATATGTGTATATGAATATATGTAAATGAGATGTTGAACACCAGACTTGAGCATGAGAAAGTATGTATGTGAGTACTTGTGGTGTATGGATATGTATATTTGGTAAGGAGACGTGCAGGTTATGATGTATATAGGTGTGTGAATTTGATGGTTGTATATGTATTCAAATGATTAGGTTGCATAAGAAATGGCTATATTGCATAAGTGATGATAAATGAATATATGCATTAAGCAAAATGTTATAATGATGAGTATGTCTTGGAAACTTTATTTATGTTTTCATACTTAATTATTGATTTATTTGAAAAATGAGATTTACTTTTCAGTTTCTAACAAGATAGTGTAGGAGCGAAGCGGGGTTTACCGTTATGCCTATGATGCTCGGCGACCACGTCGTAGCCCGTAGAGAGTACGGAGTAGCCCGCGGGGGACTAAACTGGAGAATAAAGGAGTCGTCACCCAGTTTGAACTGGGAAAAGATTTAAGGCTGCACTCACCCCTCAAACCGTTGGGTTCGGAATGGTCCCTTACTTATGCCAGTATAATGGACGGGTTCACACAATGGTATAGCCAAGTCTTATGCAGTTCATGCAAGATAATTCAAATAAACACACAAATTTGCATACCCATAAACATTAATATAAATAAAAGCAAATTAAATTAAGAAATACAAGTACAAACCGCACTACCGTCCATTCGGATCCGGCTACGGAATTTACCAAGGGGTTAGTCACGTATATATGGGTATTTCCCAAGTGGTACATGAAGTTGTATCCCAAGTACAGACCGCACTACCGTCCATTCAGATCTGGCTACAGAATTTAAGTCTAGGTTTCCATCCGATATACCACAAGGGATAATAACACACATAGTCCTCAATGCAATGTAAACGGGCATAAAAATACACCCATGCATATGCGAATAATCACCTACATGGACAAATAGAATAAAGACAAAATATTAAAACAACCTTAAAAAGATAAATGATAAAATAAATACGATAAATAAAAAGATAGATAACAGACTAAATGTGAAATAATAAAATAAAGATAAATAATGAAATAAATGCGAAATAATAAAATAAAGATAATGTAGACAACAGAACCTGGGCGACGCTGTTCTAGGCTCGCGGCCTAGTTGGGAAGTACGAAATAACATGGAGTTGCCACCCGGTGTGAACCGAGACAGAGATTTAAGGCCGCACTCACCCCTCGCAAGGGAAGACCTCAAACCGTTGGGTTCGGAATGGTCCCTTACTTATGTCACTTGTGATGATATAATTTGTGCAATGAACTAACCAAGTCTACTCAATAATCATGCTCAAGGGTATTTAGATCTAACATGCTTTCATCCAAATAATTCCACGCAATGTAACACAACGAGCATATTGAATCATTAAAGCAACATGTATAAATCATTATCCTAACACATCATAAACTAATAATATGCATAAGGAACAACCTAAATATGCTTTAACAAATAAATAACAACTAAATTATACCATGCTTTAAATAATAAACGAATAACGTAAAGACTATAACATGCTCAAATACAAATTTGGATGAGACGAGATATGTGTATCTTAAGTGGTACGTGGCATTGTATCCCGAGTGCAGACCATACTACCGTCCATTCGGAATCGGCTATGGAATTTATGTCCGGGTTTCCATCCGATATACCACAAAGGGAACACATATCCCGCTCATCCAACAATCACATCATGCCTCAAACGACTCTCATGCAATTATATATCAAGATAAATAAACAAAAATAAAGAAGATAAGTAAAAAGGGTGCCCTCAGGTCTAACCTCTTTTGTCGTCTAAGAAAGGGCGTTACACGTCCGTTGGAAGGGAGATTGATCCGATGCTTTTCCGATTTGTCTACTCAATGTCTTTCCTCGCTGCTTTGATGCTCGGGCTGCTGTTTCAAGTCCGTTTCACTGCTGTTTCGCTGCTACGTTTCAGGTCACTGTCTTGGTGATTTAGTGGACTGTTTTGAGTGATTTTGGTGCTTAGGGGGTTGCGTTTTTAATGGTTTTTTAGGGAATCTTTATGGAGATTTTTGAGGGGTTTTCTAGGTGATTTTAGGGCTGTTTTGCTGGCTAAAGTCACAGCCAAAACTGACCAGAACAGAAGGTGAAGATGCGGCAGTTCAAGGTGCAGTGGGGCCGTTTTTGGGGACTGTTTTGGGGCTGCTAATAGGGCTGTGTTTGGAGAGTGTTTAGTGCGACTTTAGGGCTTTATTTGAGGATTTTTTTGGTGTGTTTTAGGGCTGTGAATGTTGGCTAAAATTCGGCAATGGAGGGCAGTGAAAGGGGCTTTGGCGTGAAGGGTGTTGGTGAAGGATGAAAGATGCGGCAATGGAGGGTGCTTAGGTTTAATGATTCGGCAATGGAGGCTTCAAGGAGGTTTTTGGACGTGCAAGGAGGCTTGAGAAAGTGTTTGGGACGTGCTTGGGGAAGTATATGAGCTCGGTTTTGAATGGGGGGTGAAGGCCTCTTTTTATAGGCAAAGAGAGAAGACTTTCCTAATTTGAATATGAAAGAATCTCCTAATTGGTTCTTCATAAGGAATAGATCTCCTTATTTGGGGTGGTGATTGGATTTGATTTGGTAGGGATTTGATTTGATTTCTTCTAATTTAGGAAGGGATTTGAATTGATTTAGGCATGTGATAAATATGCATTTACCTAAACAAAGACATTATGGGCGTGAATCACCTTCCTTGGGCATGGGCTTGGTTTGACTTGGGTATTTTGGGTTTGGTTTGGGTTTTGGGCCTTAGATAAGCTTTGAAACGGAAGTCCAACAAGCAATCGAAGCTAAACAACGAGATAAGAATCCAACAAAATTCTATTTTCCAACTTTACCCTTCCAACGTCCGTTTCCCGCGACTTTCACAACTAAAGAAGTAGTGCCTCCATACGAGACTCATCATCGGGACTTAAAATGCAAAAATGCAATGCCTACAGATAAATAATAAAATAAATGTGAAATAATAAAATGATGATGAAAGTGGATAAGTAAATAAATAAATAAATGAATAATGAAATGCCGAAGAAGAAAAATAATGTGACCAGAAACTTGGCCGTCTTTGATGTAGGACTTCGCATACCCGGCAGGACGTATTTCACGTCCAGCCCGACATGCCGTGTCCGAAACTATAAAAATAAATAGGGTGCCCTCAGATCTTACCTTTTAAGTTGCTTTCTTGGTAGTGTGTTAGGCTGTCGCCGGAAGGATTAAAGCTTGTTGTTTTTCTAGTTTGCTGGTTCGCTTTTTCTGCTCACTGTTTCGCTGTTTCTGCTCGCTGTTTTGGGCTGATATTTTTGGAGGTTTTTTGGACTGTTTTTAGACTATTTTTTGGACTATTTTTCGGTGATTGTAAGGGTTGTTATCTGTGGGTTTTTAGACTATTTTTGGTAGTTTATGGGCTGTTTTAAGGACTATTTTTTTGGGTTGTGTTTCATGGTAAAAGTTATTTGGGCTTGGTTTGTTTCTGCTTCACGTCCAAGTGGTTCACGCCGGTGTTGCTGCTTCACGTTCCAGATGGATTCACGTTCATGCTTCTCATTCTGGTCTCTTTGTTTTTTTGGTGTTTGTCTTTTTCTTTGTTTGGCCAGTTGTTGTTTTTTTTGGTTGCTGGCTTCACGTCCAGCTGGCCTCTTTTGGTGTTGTCTTGATCGGTGGGGGTTTGTTTCTTTGTTGTTTGGTTTCTGTCAGTTTGGTTGTTGCTTTGGTGGCCTTTTTTTGGTGCTGTCTTGGTCGGAGGGGGTTTGTTTCTTTGTTGTTTGGTTTCGATCAGTTTGGTTGTAGGGTTGAAGGGTCGCTGTTTTTATTGTTTGTTGTGACAAGAAGAAAGAAGGGGTTTAAGGTTTATTTGGTTGTGATTGTTGTGTGTGTGTGTGTCCAAGGTGTGTTTGCCATATGTGAATGTGTGTCAGCTCCAAGAGTGTCCTCATAGGGTTTGGTCAAGCCTCATTTTTATAATGTTTTCAAGGGATCTTCAATCAAGTAAACAAATCAAATAAATATGGGAGATATTTTCTTAATTTATTTAGGGACCAAAATCTCTAAATTTGGTGAGGATGGGATTTCATATCTTGTTAAATTGGAAGGTGATTTGAGGGGATTTTGACCTGTGTTTTACATGGGATTTTTTTATTTTGGGAAGGCTTGGGAGTGCATGGCCTTTGTGTGGGCCTTGGGCGTGTGCTCCATGGATTGGATTTCATGGGTTGCAGGGGTTTTGGGCCGAGGCTAAGGTTTGAAACAGAAACTGACTAAGTGTATCCGAGGCTGGCTAGTGAGTCCGACTCCAATGAGGTGCTAATTTTGGATTTTTCTTTCCTTCTGGCATTCGTTTCCCCCGACTTCTACAATTTTTTAGGTAGTGCCTCCATACGAGGCTCATCATTGGGCTCATGCAAAAATGTAGTGTCTACAGTCGCCCCCACTTTGATGGGGCATGTGCAGAGTGTGACAGTGACAACCATATCAAAGTCATGCATGCATTTTTACTTACCTGGTTTGTCGGCCGTTGTCAGACTTACCTGTTGTTTTTCTACTTTTGTGAGATGCTTCGATCTCTGGGGTTCATCCCTGCGAGATTCTTCGACCTCTAGGATTCATTACCAAACTAAGTTAATTTGATGGTGAGGTGCTACGACCGTTGGGGTTCATCCCTGTGAGATACTTCGATCTCTAGGATTCAATACCGATTTGAGCTGATTTGATGGCGAGGTGCTTCGACCCATGGGCTTCATTCCCGGACCACCGAGTGTGAGATGCTTCGATCTCTGGTTCATTTCTGAACTGTTCCTTGTTGAGTTGATGGCGAGGTGCTTCAAACCCTAGGCTTTGTTCTCGAACCGTTCCTGAGTTGAGATGGTTCATTTCCGAACCATTCCTAAGTTAAGATGGTTTATTTTCGAACCATTCCTGAGTTGAGATGGTCCATTTCCAAACCGTTCTTGAGTTGAGATGATTCATTTCCGAACCGTTCCTGAGTTTAGATGGTTTATTTCCGAACCATTCCTGAGTTGAGATGGTTCATTTCCGAACCTTTCTTGAGTTGAGATGGTACGTTTCCGAACCGTTCCTGGTTTGAGATGGTTAATTTTTGAACCGTTCCTGAGTTGAGATGGTTCATTTCCAAACCATTCCTGAGTTGAGATGATGGCGAGGTGCTTCGACCTCTGGGCTTTATTCCTGAACCATCTCTGGGCTTTATTCCCGAACTATGCTGGGTTGATGGTGAGGTGCTTCGACCTCTGGCCTTTATTCCCAAACCATGCTGAGTTGATGGCGAGGTGCTTCGACCTCTGAGCTTTATTCCCGAACCATCTCTGGGCTTTATTCCCGAACTATGCTGAGTTGATGGCGTTTTTGTCCATCTCTGTGAGCTTTCGATCCACTGGGGAGTTTTTTTTTGTGATGATGAGGTGCTTCGACCTCTGGGATTTATTCACAACTGCTGATAATGTGGGCCTCGACCTTAGGATTCATTCCCAAAACTGTTGATAATGTGGGCCTCGACCCTGGGATTCATTCCCAAAACTGTTGATAATGTGGGCCTCGACCCTGGGATTCATTCCCAAAACTGTCGAACTGATGGGGGTGACGCACTTCGCCCCCTGATCCATCCTCATTCTCGAGGATCTTTGCTCGTCTTTATTCTTGAGGTTGTTCTCCATTCCCGGAGTGCCATTCCCGACTTGCTCGTCCTCATTCCCGAGGAGTTGCTTGTCCTCGCCGATTTTTCTTTTTCTTTAAAGCCTGCGAACACAAAATAAAAAATATGTATATGCGACATGTATGCATGGATGCATTCCCTATTACGATGGGTTTTCTTTGTCTTGTTGGCTTGATGTTATCCTTGGTTAGGCCTTCATTGCGCTCTTTGGTGCCCTTTGCCTATAGAAGTCTTTGGTTGCCCCCTTGTCCTGCTTACAGTTTCCTTATGCCAATTCTCCTCTGGTGATTGCTCGGTTCTCTTTGGTCTCATTTCCCAAGGTTCCGTTGTGTCCCTTCGCGGGGTAGTAGACTGGTTGCCCCCAGACTTGGTTTAGCTTTATGCTCTCTATTCTCTGCATTGGGTCAATGTAGATTACGCCTTCTTGAAAGGGGCCTCATCCTTTTGGGATATTGAAAATCATGTCTTCTGATTCCTAGATTTCGAAAAGTGCCCTCTCCCTAAAATTGGACTCAATTGTCCGTCACTATGTGATGTGGCATTCCGTATCGGCATACTATATTACGAGCTATGAGATAGTCCCAATAGTTACTCATATTATTGTCCTTAAAGAATACTCAGTAATAAAACCAGAGAACCTTCAAAATACTCGATGCAACTCAAATCCAAGTCTTTGAATAAATCATCTAAGCCAGACTCACAATGTATGTGTGTAAAGGTTCATTTACAGCTTGATTCTTAGGTAAGCCAACTCAATGATTTCGTTTAAAAATTTTGATCGATGGGTCAAACCAACCTAGATATCTCGATTATGCTCTGCAATTGCTTTTCTGTGCTCAATATGGTATGATTTTCTTTTTCTTTCTTTTGTCTCTCTCTCTTTTTTTTAACACACATACCCTTGGGTAGCTTCATGCTTATCGGTTATAGGTGGTTTAATTTTTTTCAGAGACTTTTCTTTTATTTTCAACCATACCACACATCATAACACAAGCAAATCAGGATAGACATCTAAGCAAACGGTCATTCATCGACCTGTAATTTCTTCAACTAGTCACCTTGCCAACTACTCAGGTTTCCACTGCTAAGAACCTATAAAGAAGTGCTTACGAGTATAACATAGATCAACTATTCAAAGTATCAGATAAAAGTGCATCAAAAACTTATCATTTCTAAGATTTCACCCTAAAGCAAACAATTTCATCATTGGACCTATGCTTAACTATTGAGGACAAACAATTTTTTATTTTTTGCCCCCAATGGTCTTTCTATTATAGCTGTAAAATTTTCTGTTCTCAATATGCGGGGTACTGTTAGACTAGCCACTGTGTTGGTCAAAGCTTGTAGTTGCTCGGTAATTTCGATGATGTTGGACTCCAATTGATCCATGCGGGAACCTTCACTGTCTGATGCATCCATGTTTGCTAATCTTTTCTTGACAACTCTTCATTCTTCTCTAACCCAACAGATATTCTTGATGGCTTTTAGGGCAAGAGGGGCAGCATGATGCATGTATGCATGCGATGCATGTGGTTATCAAAAAAACATATATCCTTTCGACCTTATTCCTCCCACACTCATGGTAAGTCCATTTATGTCCTAGGTGTGGCTCATTTTATGCACCAACGTGGGGTACACAAAATCATTCTCTCCTACGCTACAAGAGTGAACCTTGGCTACCTCAGTCCATTTTCATCAGTAACAGACAAAGACCGCTCATTTACAAGATTGACTAAGCCTATTATGGGGATCGTGCCATTGTCTAGAAATGATGAATTGGGCCCTCGGTAATCACAGTTGTGAGGATGGACTTGGAGATATCCAAAAGTATACAAATATGCCATAACAAGGCGTACATTTTCCTGGATGAAAGCCAGTGCGGATATCAGACTCATGCATTTGGAATATTCGAATCATGTTTGGACCTTCTAAGCCCATCAAGGTTTTCATACAAGTTGGCTCGTTATGATTTTAAAGCGTTCAATCAGATTATCGCGAGGTGCAAACTTATCCCAGTTGAAAAGGCCCAATAGGTTTACACTTTTACGATAAGATGGCTAAATAACTTCAAATAATAGGGGGCCCAAACACAAGGTGGCCCATCCTCATTTTGAAAACTTTTGGCCCAATCATCATAAGATACAAACTCGTCCCAGTTTAAGTAGCCCAACAATTTCGTATCTATAACGAGAAGCCTAATCGGATCCAAATGATAATGGTCCCAAACACAAGCATAGAGGTAGCTTCTAAAGGACATATAACTATGGTTCATATGTGGCCTTATAAGGGTATGGATAAAGGCTCCCGCCGGCGAAGGGTTGCTCACAACTAGGTCTCCCCACTTAAGGGTTCGAGCGACCAAGTGAGCGCGCCTTTTTTATACCCTAGGGTATTTGCCAACGAGTGATGGTCATCACATAACTGTTGGAAAATTATGACCCATAGCATCACTATTTGTAAAAGACATAGTGTTTTTATACAAATTAACTATGTGACAAAGGAAATTGCTCTTTTATCATTTTGTAATTGGATTACTTGGATATATAAATGATAAAAGTCCATTTGATTTGTACCGGATTAATAAGATATGAGACAATATTAATCCATGAAAGGTTTAATCATTAAATATCCCTAGTCGTAGTATTATCGAGACTGGACATCGATAATGCAGAATAGGCTAGTATTGCACTTGTACGCGTTATGGAAGCTTAACGTCATAGTTCTCATATATTTAAGTATTGGATACTTATGCGAGTGTGATAGGAGGTTCTGTTAGCCGTTGGATCGGGAACAGCTTTGCTCTGGATAGACCCCTCGGAATCCCATTCGTCGTATGACTATGTGTCTCTGAGAATCCGAATAAGGGTAGATGTATGTGGTCTTAACCTGAGACTTGCATCGCTAATACTTGCGACAATCAGTACACTTTGGTTTTGGTCGTCCGGAGCTTTAACAGGTTCTGTGTACGCCTCTTCTGGGTTTACTAAGAATCATAGAGTATTGGGTGTGATGTCAAGATAGAAGTATCACTTCAGTCTTATGGAGATGATGATCACTCATGGATACAAAACTAGTACTCTTAAATACTGAAGCTATCGGGATAGTATGACTAGGTCATGATTATCCGATTACAAAGACTAGTTGCCAGTGATCCGATATATGCTTCGTACGGGGAATACACAATTCCAGCCCTAGGCCTAGCATGTGACATCCGATACTGGATCGTACTACATAATACATTGTATACTACATCTAATACAGATTATATATTCCTCGTTGAATATTACTGGAGAATTGAGTAGCCACAGTGCTTTTCTAGAAGCCAACCATGTCTTGTAAATCGGTAAGAACGTGGTACGGGGTACACACGTGTTCCGATAGTCCGATGACTGTATTTACTGCCAAATATCCAGGGATCTCTTGGGTCGCTTCCTAAAGATTCACCGATGACATTTGACTCGAACAAAATTAATCTGGGATTAATTATGAGAGAGAAAATTAATGTGAGATTAATTGCGGTGAAAATTAATATGGGATTAATTTCGGCAAGAATTTATCTAGGATTAAATTCGTATAGAAGAGAGAACGCGATTAATTTGGAATTAATCGGCAAATTAAATTTAATAGTTAAATTGGATTTTACTATTTAATTTATTTAATTGGGTTAAAATAATATATTAGATATATTAATTGAAATTGGATTTCAATACGGAATTAAAATTGGATTTTAATTCAAACGAACAGATTAATTTGGAATTAATTCGTAAGCGACTTTCGTAATAATTTTGCTAGGCATTATTATTTAATTAAATTGGATTTAATTACGTAGCGACGGAAAATTCATTTAATCAGATTAAACGAACCCGGGCCCAAAGTGTGTTGTACAAACCAACTTGAATTTGGAATTTAAAGTGGTGGGACCCACTTCAATTAAATCAATTGTTAGACATTTGATTGAAGTGGTTGGGAACAATTAATTGGATTTTTTGATAACACACCTACCAAGTCAACACACACCAACTTTAATATATGTTTTTGGAAAATACAAATGGAACTATTCATTCTCTCTTCACTCCATCCTTTGGCTGAAACTTCATCTCCTTGGAGGAGAAACTTTTCTTTCATTTTTTGTTCAAGCTAGCACTTAAAGGAGTCAAAGAAAGGTGATAGGGAAACTCACCCAAGAGTTTGGAACTCAAAAAGAGGGCTTGGAGCTTCTACATCCAAGGAAAAAGTTTTGAACTTCAACCGATCAATGTAAGTTAATTCCGCAAACTTATCTTGATAAATTCACACACAAATCATGATTTAGAGATCATTGGCATGTATAGGACACTAACAATGGTATCAGAGCCATATCTAAGCATGATTTGAAATTTAGGGTTCTAAACTTTAATTTGGGAATTTTATACGTGGAGTCTGAAAATTCGAAATTGGTTGTTTGGTTGTGTTTGATGAATTGGATTTGTGCGTCATTGGAATTGTTAAATTGATTGGATCAAAAATTTCCCCAATTCCTTATCATGGCCGAAAATAGACCCTAGAAAGCTCATAGTGATTTTTTGAAAATTAGACAATTGGATATGTTTAAAGCATGAAATAAATCTTGTATGTTGATTTAATTGGATTGAAATCAAATTGAGTGTTATTTCTTGCTATTGCCGTGAGTTAAGCATGTTGTTGGATGAATTGATTTTGCCTCAATTTTGTGTTGGACATGAATTTGAGAATTAAACATGATTAATTAGATTAATTGATGTTTTGGAAATATTAGATTAATTAATTAATTGTGGTAATTGTACTTTAAATTAGATTAATATGTAATTTGGAATAATATGTTAATTTAATTTGTTGTAATTGGGCTAATGGACTTGGTTGGGCCAAGTATGGTTTTGGACAATTGGGTTGGATCCAATTGGGCCTAAAGCCATTTCCATAAAGTCCAAATATGACTATTGGGCCTTTAATAATTTAATTGGGCCTAAATTAATTTTGTGGCATAGAGTGATTTCTAACTTGGGCCTTGGCATCTTGAGTTGGATCCATAATGGCCAAAGCCCATGCCTAAAGAATTAATTGAAAGCCCATTGGACTTTAATTGAATTGACATTGGATGCTAATTGGGCCTTTGAGACCCAATTGGATTGGTTTTGGAATCCAAGTATAAAAGGCACTATTAAAAGTGTAATTGTTTAATTTGGAATTAAACACGAATTAGTATTGGATATAATTTGAATTGGATTTAAAATTGTAGTTCGATATAATTCAAGAATACTTACTTTGAGTATTTATTTTCAAACGAGTTGGACTCGCGCAAATCAAATCGTTGTATGAACATTGGATGGTCGTTAATCAAATATTAATTAATTGGATTAGATTGATTGAAGAACATGCTTTGTGTGAATACTTGGTTGTATTTGTATGAATAATGTATATCAGATAGATATTAGTTGGGTGTGGGCAATTTTGGAAATTATTGTAAATTTAGAATTTATTAAATTGGACCTGCGTGGTCAGCCTTTCACCTTCAATTCTCTTTGTATTTCTCTTCTCACCAATTCCCCTCAATGCAAATGAGGTTTCTTTTAGTGTTATGTAATTGGGTAGAAGAATTTAAAGTGCTAGCGGGAGAAATGAAAGAGAGAGATTCGTTCTAGGAACAAATTATATTATATATCCATCCGCATATCATTATTAAATTTTATCGCGCCTTATTATGCTTTTAGAATGCATGTTTTAGGGTGTATGAGGAGACCTAATCAAAAATAATAAATTAGTTGCCAATTTACGCGAAAAACCCTCACTTTAATATTAAGTGTTTTCCTTCCATTGAGTGGTTCTTTCTCAAGATCCAAGATTGGCATTGTTTTGTTGGACAAAGTCAAGATCATTGTCCATCGCGGATGTGTTTGAACTACGAAGGCTTTGTTATATATCGCATGTCTTGGGAAGTTGTGACTTGTTGGCCAAAGTCAAGGTCACTTCTGTACATCGACGTGGATTACGAAGCTTTCCCACTGTTAATGGGTCACGCTTAACTGGAATCATTAAGCTTGTTGAGCCAAAGCCAAGGCTCAGTTGATTCAGAGGAAAAGGTTAGGATGATATATTGGATATATGTTTTGGACTTGGAAGTTCACCTACCGGATCTAGGAATTAGATAGGATCTAATTGATCTTAGAGATCTACCTAGTTAAGTTTCATATAGCTTGTTGGCCAAAGTCAAGGTTGTGTATTATTTAACGGGATCTTAGCTCACTAGGAAACTGGGTTTCTTGAGTACTCCACAGAGGGTTAGAGGCTCGCCAAAAATTAGTGGGAGGCCAGTATTAAATTTGCAATTTCGTTTAATACTTGCTAAAATGCGCTCTTTTATTTTATTTATCGTTGTTATAAAAATATTAGTTAGACTAATATTGAATATTGCTTTCTTTGAACAGTTAGACTGTACAAGACACTACTCAACTTGTAGTTGGTTAGTAACCATTACATTTTTAGTGTACCCGATATCGTTGATTGGATAGTTGGACTATTACAATCGAGATGGCTGGAAAGATTAGCCTTAGGGACATCATTCTGGGCGATAATGTCTTTAACGGCTCCAATTTTCTAGATTGGGAGATGAATCTCAGGATAGTCCTGAGAGCCGAGAAGTTACTCTATGTCATAGAGAAACCTCTCGGGCCTGAGCCTGTAGTTGAGCAAACAGTAGAGCATGAGCTTTGGAAGACTCATCGTGATGATAGCTTAAGCGCTTAATCCGTAATGCTTGCCGCAATGATTCCTCAATTTCATCGTCAGAACAAAGGATTGTATCCTTATAGTATGATGTTGAAATTGAAGGATCTTCACAGATCTAACCTTAGATCACAGAAGTATGAATTGCAAAAGAATCTCTTTCGCTCGCGTATGTCAGAGGGTACATTTGTCGAACACTATGTGTCACAGATGATTGCTGACATCGAACAACTAGGTCAGTTGGGCATAACCTTCGAGGCCGAGACTTTCGTAGATATGATCTTACAGTCTCTGCCCGATTGCTGGAGGGTTCATCATGAACTACAATATGATGAACCAATCGAAGACTCTTGGAGAGTTAATGGTGATGATGAAAGAAGCAGAGCCAGAGCTTCTGAAGGGCATGAAGTGCGAGGCGCATCTTACTTCGACATCTCAGAAGACCAAGGCTTGGCCGAAGGCTTCTGGAGGTGTGAAGAAAAAGAAGAAAATGGGCAAGGCCAAATCATCACAGTCTTCTGGGAAGACTAAGGACATATCCCAAGATGTCTGTCTACATTATGGCAAACGGGGTCACTGGAAGCGTGACTACCGTGAGCACAAGGCATATATGAAGGAAGTGAAGGCGGGCAAAGCTCCGGCTTTAAGTATGTTTGTTATAAACATGTCCACTATTAGTTACAAAAAATTGGATTTTTGATACTGGATGTGGTACTCACATGTGTACTGATGTACAAGATCTTCTGATTAGTAGGAGACTGGCTTCAGGCGTGATCGACCTACGAGTCGAAAATAGGACGAGAGTCGCTGTTTTGGCAGTTGGGACCTATGTTTTGTATTTGCCCTTGGGGCATGTAATTACATTAGGTGACTATTATTATGTACCTAGTTTGACTAGAAACATCATCTCTGTATCTTGTTTAACCCGATGCGGGTATTCCTTTATATTCAGGAACACAAGATGTTTTGTATATAAAGATGACATTTTGATATGTACATCAGATGTTAATAATAGTCTTTATATTTTGAATATAAATGAATCTCAAACATATAACATGACAAAAAAGGCTCAAACTGAGTAAATCAGATGAAATTTATTTGTGGCATTATTGTCTGGGACACATTAACAAGACTCGTATATCCACACTTTCGAAGAGTGGATACTTGGACAGATTTGATCCTAATTCATATGATGTCTGCGAATATTATTCATTAGGTAAAATGTCTAAAACACCATTTAGCGGTAAGGGTGTACGTGCCGCCAAGCTATTAGACCTCGTTCATGGTGACATATCTGGGCCTATGTCTAGCCAGGCTAGAGGTGGATATGAATACTTCGTAACCTTTACGGATGAGGCATCGCATTATTGTTATGTGTATCTTATGAAACTTAAGTCGGAAACTTTTGAGAAATTCAAAGAGTTTCGACATGAAGTAGAAAAACAGACCGGAAAAAGTATTAAAACATTACGGTCGGACCGTGGTGGAGAATACTTGAGCAATGAGTTTCTCGATTACTTAAAAGAATATGGTATTATTTCACAGTGGACTCTTCCCGGAACACCTCAATTGAACGGTGTGTCCGAACGGAGAAACCGAACTTTGTTGGACATGGTAAGGTCAATGATGAGTCGCACTGAGCTACCAATTTCCTTCTAGGGATACGCATTGAACAATGCAATACTTATTTTGAATAAGGTTCCGTTAAAGTCTGTTGGACAGACTCCATATGAAATATGGACAGGAAAGAAACTGAGTTTCTCATTCCTCAAAATTTGGGGATGCTGGGCATATGTTAAACGTTTGGATGGTACCAAACTAGAACCCAAATCGGATAAGTGCTTATTTGTAATTAGTTATCCTAGGGAAACCAAAGGATATTATTTCCACAACCCACAAGAGAAAAAAATATTTGTAGCTCTCCATGCAATTTTCCTCGAAAAGGAATTCATAAATGCAGTGGTAAGTAGGAGGAAAGTAGAACTCGATGAAAATCGGAATGATACTGTTCCTGGCACCGACCGCTCACGGAACAAGAATAGTTCATCAGAGATGAGACGATTCCACAATCTTCTAATACACAAGAACCGCGTAGGTCGGAGAAAGTCAGAAAATAACCTGAGAGGTATGGGTTTCTGATATCACCTCATGTATATATTAGTCTTATTGAGGAATACAAACCGGCTACGTATGAGGAAACGATACAAGATGTCGACTCCACTTTATGGAAAGAGGTCATGAAGTCCGAAATGGATTCCATGTATACCAACTAAGTTTGGACACTGGTTGATGTACCAGAAGGCATTGTGCCTATTGGTAGCAAATGGGTCTTCATGGTGAAGACAGATATGGATGGCAACAAACAAACGTACAAAGTTAGGTTTCTATCGAAATGGTATCGTCATCAATATAGTGTCGATTACGATAAAACCTTTTACCCGTTGCCATGATTAAATCCATTCGGATAATGCTTGCTATTGCTGCATATTTCGATTATGAAATATGGCAGATGGACGTCAAACCCACTTTCCTTAACGGAAACCTTTTGGAGGATATTTATAAACAACACCCTAATGGTTTTATTGTGCCAAAACATGCAAACAAGGTTTGCAAGTTAAATCGATCCATTTATGGATTGAAGTAGGCATTGCATTCTTGGAACTAGAGATGGCCATGGTTCGGTTCCGGTTCAGAACCGGAACCGAATCGTACGATTTCCGATTCCATATTTAAGTGGAACCAAAACCGTAATCAGAACCGGAACCGAACCATACGGTTTTGGTTCCGGTTCCCTTTCGGTTTTTTTTTTAACTTTTTTGAAAATAAAAAAAATTGAGATTTAAACTTCAATTGGGGATTAGGATTCATCTTGGAACCCTACGGTTCCAACCGGAACCGTACGGTTCCGGTTGGAATCGTTTGGTTCCAGCGGTTTCAACCGGTTCGGTCAGGGTAAGAACCCTAACCGAACCAGTCAGGTTCCGATTTGGTTCCGGAACTAGAACCAGAACCGGTTGGAACCGGAACCGTCTGATTCTAACCGGTTCGGTTCTGGTTCCGAACCGAAACCTTGGCCGGGTCTACTTGGAACCAATGTTTTGATGAGATCATATTACAATATGGTTTCATTCAAAACGAAGATGATTGTTGTGTATATAAGAAGATTAGTGGGAGCGCACTTACATTCATTGTCCTATATGTTGATGATGTATTGCTTTTTAGTAATGACATTCCCATACTACAATCGGTGAAAGCTCGGCTTTCATTAAAATTCTCCATAGAAAAACTTGGGAGAGGCAACCTTTATTCTAAGAATAAGGATCTACTGGGATAGATCTAAAATTTGTTGGCACTATCCGAGAACTCGTACATTGACAATGTTGAAGAGATTCAACATGGATCAGTCCCAGAAGGGACTGATTCCGGTGTCATATGGCGTCTCTCTATCTAAGGACATGTGTCCTAAAACTCAAGATGAGAGAGATTCAATGAATCGGATCTCATTCGCTTAAGTAGTCGGATCAATCATGTATGCCATGATATATACGCGACCTGATGTCTCGTATGCTTTGAGCATGTTCAGTCGTTATCAGACCGATCTAAATTATGGTCACTGGATTAATGTAAAGAACATCCTTGAGTATCTTAGACGAACTAAGGATGCTTTCTTAGTCTATGGGGAAGGAGAACTTGAGGTGACTGGGCCAATGCAAGTTTCCAAACTGATAAAGACGACTGTTAGTCGCAATCAGGGTACATATTTTGTTTGAACAACAGAATAGTGAGCTGGAAATATTCCAAGCAAGATACTGTTGCCGATTCAACAACAAAAGCGGAATACACTGCTGCGGCTGAGGCAGCAAAAGAAGCATTTTGGATCTATAAACTTTCTAATTGGATTAGGAGTAGTTCTGTTAGCAGCTGAGCTGGGCCACAGCGTAGGCTAAGGAATCACGGTCTCATCAATGATCCAAGTATGTACTTCAATGGTTTCATCTGATTCCAGAGATCACACATCGTGGCGATGTGAAGATCGAAAAATCGTTTCAGATGATAACCTTGCAAATCCCCTGACGAAAGCTATACCTCAGTAAAAGTTTGAGCGACCCGTACATAGTTCAGGTGTTGGACACTTGAGTGATTGGCTATAGGCCAAGTGGGAGATTGTTGGAAAATTATGACCCATAGCATCACTATTTGTAAAAGACATGGTGTTTTTGTACAAATTAACTATGTGACAAATGAAATTGCTCTTTTATCATTTTGTAATTGGATTACTTGGATATATAAATGATAAAAGTCCATATGATTAGTACCGAATTAATAAGATATGAGACAATATTAATCCATGAAAGGTTTAATCGTTTAATATCCCTAGTCGTAGTATTATCGAGACTGGACATCGATAATGTGAAATAGGCTAGTATTACACTTGTACGCGTTATGGAAGCTTAATGACATAGTTCTCATCTATTTAAGTATTGGATACTTATGCGAGTGTGATAGGAGGTTTTGTTAGCCGTTGGACCGGGAACAGCTTCGCTCTGGATAGACCCATCGGAATCCCATTGGTAGTATGACTATATGTCTATGGGAATCCGAATTAGGGTAGGTGTATGTAGTCTTAACCTGAGACTTGCATCACTAATACTTTTGAAAATCAGTAAGCTTTGGTTTTGGTCGTCCGGAGCTTTAACAGGTTCTGTGTACGCCTCTTCTGGGTTTACTGAGAATCGTAGTGTATTGGGTGTGATGTCAAGATGGAAGAATCACTTCAGTCATATGGAGATGATGATCACGCAGAGATACAGAACTAGTACTCTTAAATGCTGCAGCTATCATAATAGTATGACTAGGTCATGATTATTCGATTACAGAGACTAGTTGCTAGTGATCCGATATATGCTTCGTACGGGGCAGACATAATTCCAGCCCTAGGCCTAGCATGTGACATCTGAAACTGGATCGTACTATGAAATACATTGTATACTACGCCTGATACAGATTATATATTCCTCGTTGAATATTTCTGAAGAATTGGGTAGGCACGGTGCTTTGCTAGAAGTTAACCATGTCTTGTAAATTAGTAAGAACGTGGTACGAGGTACACACGTGTTTGGATTATCCGATGACCATATTTACTGCCAAATATCCCGGGATCCCTTGGGTCGCTTCCCAAAGATTCACCGATGACATTTGACTCGAACAAAATTAATCTGGGATTATTTATGAGAGAGAAAATTAATCTGAGATTAATTACGGCGAAAATTAATCTGGGATTAATTACGGCGAAAATTAATATGGGATTAATTTTGGCAAGAATTTATCTGGGATTAAATTCGCATAGAAGAGAGAACGCGATTAGTTTGGAATTAATCGGCAAAGTAAATTTAATAGTTAAATTGGATTGTACTATTTAATTTATTTAATTGGGCTAAAATAATATATCGGATATGATAATTGAAGGAGAAAATTTTCTTTCATTTTTTGTTCAAGCTAGCACTTAAAGGAGTCAAAGAAGGGTGATAGGGAAACTCACCCAAGAGTTTGGAACTCAAAAAGTGGTCTTGGAGCTTCTTCATCCAAGGAAAATGTTTTGAACTTCAACCGATCAATGTAAGTTAATTCTGCAAACTTATCTTGATAAATTCACACACAAATCATGATTTAGAGATCATTGGCATGTCTAGGATGCTAACAATAACGATCCGCCGCCTTGAGTGAAAGCGACTTCACGATACATGATTCCATTGGGGTAAAAAGGGTATGCAAAATATATGAGACTTGGGTAACCAAAGTCAAAGCCACGGACACTGCAAGGTATTATTTCAGGGCCGATTCTCTATCCCCAGTGGAGTCGCCATCTGTAGGAGTGAAGCGGGGTTTACCATTATGCCTATAATGCTCGACAACCACGACACTGTTGGGCTCGCAGCCCATAGAGAGTACGGAGTAGCCCGCGAGGTACTAAACTGGAGAATAAAGGAGTCGCCACCCAGTGTGAACTGGTAAAAGATTTAAGGCCGCACTCACCCCTCGCAAGGGAAGACCTCAAACCATTTGGTTCGGAATGGTCCCTTACTTATGCCAGTATAATGGACAGGTTCACACAATGGTATAGCCAAGTCTTATGCAGTTCATGCAAGATAATTCAAATAAACACACAAATTTGCACACCCATAAACATTAATATAAATAAAAGCAAATTAAATTAAGAAATACAAGTTACGATAACAAGAATCATATTAATCAAAAGCAAATAAAGCGTCAATAAATAAATAGTAAAGAAATGAGGGGTTAGTCATGCATATATGGGTATTTCCCAAGTGGTACGTGGAGTTGTATCCTAAGTACAGACCGCACTACCGTCCATTCGGATCCGGCTATGGAATTTACGTCTGGGTTTCCATCCGATATACCACAAGGGATAATAACACACATAGTCCTCAATGTAATGTAAACGGGCATAAAAATACACCCATGCATATGCGGATAATCACCTACATGGACAAATAGAATAAAGGCAAAATAATAAAACAACGGTCAAAAGATAAATGATAAAATAAATACGATAAATAAAAAGATAGATAACAGATTAAATGCGAAACAATAAAATAAAGATAAATAATGAAATAAATGGGAAATAATAAAATAAAGATAAATAAAAAAATAAATGTGAAATAATAAAATGATGATGAAAGTGGATAAGTAAATAAATAAATAAATGAATAATGAAATGCCGAAAAAGAAAAATAATGTGACTATAAACTTGGCCGTCTTTGATGTAGGACTTCGCATAACCCGGCATGACGTATTTCACGTCCAACCCGACATGACGTGTCCGGAACTATAAAAATAAATAGGGTGCTCTCAGGTCTTACCTTTTAAGTTGCTTTCTTGGAAGTGCGTTAGGCCGTCGCCGGAAGGATTAAAGCTTGCTGTTTTTCTGGTTTGTTGGTTCGCTATTTCTGCTCGCTGTTTCGCTATTTTTATTGTTTTGGACTGCTATTTTTGGGGGTTTTTTGGACTATTTTTTGGAATATTTTTCGGTGATTGTAAGGGTTGTTTTCTGTGGTTTTTTGGTAGTTTATGGGCTATTTTAGGGAATATTGTTTAGGTTGTGTTTCACGGTGAAAGTTGTTTGGGCTTGGTTTGTTGCTGCTTTACGTCCAAGTGGTTTACGCAGGTGTTGCTGCTTCATATTCCAGGTGGATTCACGTTCATGCTTCTTGTTCTGGTCTCTTTTGTTATTTTGGTGTTTGTCTTTTTCTTTGTTTGGCCAGTTGTTGTTTTTTTTGGTTCTTGGCCTCACGTCTAGCTGGCCTCTTTTGGTGTTGTCTTGATCGGTGGGGGTTTTTTTCTTTGTTGTTTGGTTTCACTCAATTTGGTTTTTTCTTTGGTGGCCTTTTTTTGGTGATGTCTTGGTCGGTGGGGGTTTGTTTATTTTTTGTTTGGTTTCGGTCAGTTTGGTTGTAGGGTTGAAGGGTCGCTGTTTTTTTTTTTTTTTCTAGGACAAGAAGAAAGAACAGGTTTAGGGTTTATTTGGTTGTGATTTCCGTGTGTGTCTGTCCAAGGTGTTTTTACCGTATGTGAATGTGTGTCAGCTCCAAAAGTGTCCCCCTAGGGTTTGGTCAAGCCTCATTTTTATAATGTTTTCAAGGGATCTTCAATCAATGAAACAAATCAAATAAATTTGGGAGATATTTTCTTAATTTATTTAGGGAACAAAATCTCTAAATTTGGTGAGGATGGGATTTCATATCTTGTTAAATTATTTTGACTTGTGTTTTGCATGGGATTTTTTATTTTGGGAATGCTTGCGCGTGCATGGGCTTTGTGTTGTCCTTGGGCGTGTGCTGCATGGATTGGCTTTGATGGGTTGTAGGGGTTTTGGGTTGAGGCTAAGGTTTGAAACTGAAACTGACTGAGCGTATTCGAGGCTGGCTAGTGAGTCTGAATCCAATGAGGTGCTAATTTTTGAATTTTTCTTTCCTTCTGTCATTCGTTTCCCGCGACTTCCGTAATTTTTCAGTTAGTGCCTCCATACGAGGCTCATCATTGGGCTCATGCAAAAATGCAGTGTCTACAGATAGCTAGTTTTCTTTACAGTGAATTCTAGAAATGAAAGGTTTTAGAAAGTTTTAAATTTTGATACATGATTTTTATATTTTGGAGGCATGGGAGAAAAACCCACCTCAGTATGTAACTTTATTCAGCTATGAAATTGACGGACGGCACAACTGTACATATAGAGGACTAGGGGGACGACGATACGTAACGCCCCCAGATCCTAGTTCAGTACTAGGGATGACATATGCCCCTAGATCCTAGTTTCAGGGCTTGGAAGGTAGCATAGATCCGCACCCCCAGTTCTAGTTCAGTGGCTTGGGGGACGGCGATACGTAACACCCCAAAGTCATGGATTTTCACTTCTAGCTCCAGTTAGGCATATGGGGGGACGACGATAAGTAACGCCCCCATACGTCAAGTTTTTCAGAGACAGATTAGTTTACAGATATCAGATTTCTAGAAAACAGTTTTCCAGATCAAATTTTAAGAAAAGAGAGTTTTTATGAACAGAACGTTTAGAAAGAAATGATTTTTACAAGAGAATACAGTTTTGAGAATGAGATTACAGATTTCAGATACATTTTCCATGTAAACTTTCAAACCTAGTTTTATAATCAATTTTCAGACAAGATTTATAGAACACCAGTTTTCATGTAAGTTTACAAAGACTTAGTTTTTAGAAGCTTTTTCCAATTTCAGTTTGGAATTCATTTTTCAGAAATGACTTCCCAATTTCAGTTTTCAATTCTAGTTTTAGATTCAGATTGTGACAAGCATAGATAGAAAGAGTTTTATAGTTTGAGATACATGTTCAAGTTGTTGCATGAGAATATATTATTTATAGCATATGCAAATGAATAAGAGAATTATGTTACATAATGAATTTTGATTATGTTATATATGTATTATGTGATTATGATGCATGAGTTCAGACACATGGTAAGTAGTATAGGAAGCATATATATGGCTTTGCATGTATGATGGAATGCGTAAGTACGAGGTGTGCGATGTTCATAGGTAATAGGTAAAGGAAGGTAGAAAGTTTGAATGTGTTTTTATGCTATGATTAGGTTATAAATGATTATATGATGAAGATGTGTGAATGGTAAGTGTTATGTTATATAATGGAATAATTAATTCTGAATTATACATGTTGGATAAATGATTAAAATAAGACTTAGTAAGTGTTGTGTTTAGAACTTAAATATAAGATGATGGATCAGACAGTGGTAAGAATAAATACATGGTGAGTTAAGGAAGTTATAAAATTTCAGAACTAAGATAAGAAAACAAGGGAAAAACAATGATATAAGTTAATATTTTAATTAATATTGGAAGATTTTATTTTTTGAATGCATGCATGGTTACTTACTGAGTCTTATGACTCACACCACCACAGTTTGTTACTTTTACAGGTCAGTAACAGTCATACTGAGCCAACAGGACATCAACGAAGACTTTGAAGACATTGGATCGCCCCAATTACATTCAAGAGAGTCATTGAGTCCTTGCATTTGTATTTGCACTTGTATTGCATATGTAAAGGATTATATAATAGTATAGTATTATTTTGAGTTCTGGCCGGAGGCCAAGTGATTTGCATTTCGTTTATTGAGTTCTGGCCTGAGGCCAAGATGATGGTTACATATATTTTGAGTTTGCATAAACAGGTTGTCTCAGGGGGCTGGCTATAAGCCAGGTTGCATGATGTTCTGCATACATCATGCAAAAAATTTCATTAGAATCAGAGGCTTATGGAGGCAGGATTAGCATTTCTCCTGCCGGTAACATCCTGGTTTAGGCGGGATGTTACAGTTCGGCTTAATAAATCATCTGCGGCAACGAGAGTGCAACTTCGAGTTTTTAGTGGAATAACCTGGAGTTAACAATTCAGAATATTTAATTAAGAGCTTAGTTAATATTTCGAGATTATTGGAGCTCGGTACCGTAGGTTCATTTGGTCCCCGTGCTAGCTCGATATACTATAGCGGATTTAGTATAATTGGATAGTCCGATTATATACTCACAAAGGTATAAATATTATTAATATGATTAATAATATTATTTTGTCACACTTGAAATTTTATATTAAAGTTTAATATATGGTTTTTATAATAAATGATTATATGATAATTACTTATTATTAATTATTAAATTATATATGATATAATTTAATAGATGTCAAATTTGGAATTTCAAAAATTTTGGGATTTTGGAAACCCTTGGCTTTATTTTGGTAGTTACACCTTTTTGAAAGGTAATAACTCCTTAGTTTTGTAACATATATTTTCTTTATAGAAATTAATATTGGATGTTACAAAATTATTGAAAAATAAACCCCTTGGCCGAATTTGACACATAGAGAAATAAGAAGAGTTTTCTTTATTTTGGAAAATAATAAACCTTAAGTATAAAAAGGAAAATTATTATTTCTTTTTGCAAAAAAAGCCTTTCATACTAGCCCTAGCCTCCATCCTCTTCTTCTTTATTCTCTCTCAAAAGTTGAGACAAACCAAAAGAAAGAAAAAGAAGAAATTAAACTCAAATATCAAGTGTGTTTAAATCTCTAAATCGTTTAGGGATTGTTTTGTGAGTCTTGTCCACACAAGTTTCCGTTGGTAACGAGATAGAGTTCAGAAGACTTTGTGGTGTCGAACAAATCATCCTCTTCATCTCATTCTTGTTGTTCACGGCAGTGAGCATTATTTTTGCTCATTGCCGCCCCTATACTTGGTGTAAGGGAACTCGATTTGTTTTCGTTTTAATCCAGTTTTTTTGGGGAATATTTTATGGTGTTTTAGGGCTGTGTTGGGGCAGTTTTCACGTGAAAAATCAGAACCCAAATGCAGCCTTAGTCCACACATTTTAGGGGTTGTTTCTGCCGTGCGTTGGGCATTAATCGAGTCCAAAACAGTCCAGTTTTTGTCGGGCTGTTCCAGGGCTGTTTCGGGGATGGAATTTTCTCTAAAACTGAAGCAAAATTTCAGTGGTGGTGGCAGTAACATTCGACAGTTCACAGGAAAGGGCGGTAAATTTTTTCAAGTCCGATTCGTGTGCCTAAACCGTTTCTGCTGTGAAAGGAAAATGCTTCCTACAATTGGCATCGAGAGAAAGGTTGAAAAGAATTCTTAACCCTTCTCTTTTTCATTTAAAGTTACTGTTTTTAATATGTCTATATGAGTTATAAATATTGATTTGCATATTTAGATCAGTAGGCACAAAATAATATTCATATGATGAATGGATTTTGCATTGGTCGTAAATTTTACCGGCTCTTATTTTAATATTGGTTTTATTTTTGGGATGTAAGGCCATAAGGCCAAACAATTGTTGTATTTTTATTTTCCAATGTAAAATTTCAATTATTGTAATTTGGAGCACCGAAGTCGCAAAAGGAGTCAACACCACATTGGAGCGTGATTTGAAGACCAAGGGATGTCTTGCGTATTTTTTGTACTAATTAGATTAGTATAGGGAAAAATAAGAGCCTGATCACTGCAAAATATTTTTATGTTATATGTATGTTTAAATTCGAATATTTTGAATAACATGTCATATAGCTTAGGGTGCCTACTCTTGCATTTCACATGCCATAACATGCTTTAGATGCATTATCATTATAGACATGAAATATGATTTTATGTGATTTAAAATGTTTAAATTAGAATATGATATGCATGGAAGAAAAATTAATTAGATTAATTGGTTTTAAATTTTAAAATTTGAATTCTAATATATTGGGCTTAATTAGTGTATAATAAATTTCATTGGTATATATGATGAAAACCCAGACATAAATTCCATAGCCGAATCCGAATGGACGGTAATATGGTCTGCACTCGGGATACAATTCCACGTACCATTGGAGTTTATAACACACTAAGATTAATTAAATAGTTTAATATAAATCTTGACCATTTTAGGAATCTAAAATTTTAAAGCAATTAGTGTTATAGTATTTTAAACGTTAAAATATAATAGGCCACTAATACCACTCTAATTAAATTTGTTTAATTGAGTAATACAATTAGTAGAGACTAATGGAAATTAGTGATACAATTTTTAAGAGTTAAAATTGGTTAGGTCACTAATAGTGTACTAGTGTAAATAAGAGTTATGACTTAACCGCCATAAATTTATTCATACTAGTTAAATTAAAATATTAGATATGTTATAAATAGAAACCTTAAACTTAAAATAGTGAGTGAGAGAGGGATACACGACAATTTATCTCACGATCTCGATTGTTAGTCCAAAAATGTGAGATTCAAAAGGCGCCTTGAGACGGCTTTGCTTTCGTCCCCCTACGGATGGTGTTCATTTTGGGTCAATATCAGGTTTGGATTCCGAGAGGATAGGGATTCTAGATGTATCTTGTGAACTGACCTACCCTACGGCGGCACTTCACTCGTTAAAACCAAGAATCCCGAAACGGCGAGTCACACTCACAAAGAAATAATTAACAATTAAATAAAATTCCTTGATCAATTAACTGTTAATAACTCTTATTCCTATATTAGTTGTTTAATATAAGAATAAGAGTTATTCCCGCATATATTAATCGACTGAGATTGTCTCGATCTATCATGCAAGTACTTGACCTACCTTACGGCGGCACTTACTTGTGGAATGATAGATTTCTGTGGCATAGTATTTATCTTAGGTTTCTAATTCGTTATTCATGATTCATGCATCATGTTTGATTTTATGCCAAAATTGCTTGATGATATTAATATGCGATGAATGTTAAATGCATGTTTATTTCATTTTTCAGCCATGGTTTCTCCGATTATTTCAATACTCTCTAAAGAAAAATTAACGGGAGAAAACTATGTTAAGTGAAAAAGTAACATGAACGCTATCCTGATATGTGAAGACCTTAAGTTTGTCCTGACGGAGGAGTGTCCTCCCGAGCTGGCCAGAAATGTTGGCCAAGCTGTGCGCGATACCTACCAGAAATGGGTAGCAGCAAATGAGAAAGCCAGCTGCTACTTACTAGTATGGATGTCTGAGGTTCTTGATGTAAAACATTAACCTATGGCTTCAGGATCTCAGATGATGGAGTCATTACAGGGCATGTTCGGGCATGCTTCGGAGCGTCAACGTTATAAGGCCATGGTCTCAGCGATGACAGCTAGGATGAAGGATGAGACATCAGTCCGAGAGCACGTCTTGAGGATGATGACCTATCTCAACACTGCTGAAACCTATGGAGCTCATATTGACGAGCGTAGCCAGGTGACCATGATTATGGAAACTCTTCCGAAGAGTTTCCAGCAGTTTAAAAGCAACTATGTTATGAACAAGTTTACTTTTAATTTGACCTGGCTGCTTAATGAGCTCACCTACCACGAATCCATGTTTGTGGATCCTCGTAAGCTGGTGCTGAGGAAAATGTTCCCGAGTCTTCAAAATCTTTAAAGATGAAGAAGAATAGCACTGGGAAGGCTAAGACAAAGCTCATGAAAAAGAAGAACAAGAAAGACTCCAAGGATGCCAAGCCCAAGGGAAAATATTTCCACTACAACAAGAACGGGCATTGGAAAAGGAATTATCCTAAATACCTTGCTGAGGTGAAGGAGAAAAAGGATACAGGTAAATATGATTTACTCGTTATCGAATCTCTATTAATGGAGGATGATAAATCCGCCTGGATTGTTGATTCTGGAGCCATTAACCATGTTTGTTCTTCTTTGCAGCTACTTGAATCATGGAGGGACCTTGCTAAAGGTGACTACACCATGAGGGTTAGGACAAGGGATGTTGATCGGTGGTAAAGACACACATGTTACGCAAGCACACGTATCGCTCAAGTAGTATAAAATGTATCGATCCCACGAGGACTTAATACCTAAGCTATTAATTTATAAAGCTAAATGTCTATGAGTATCTAATTGATTGATTTTTGGTTGGATGGTGATTTTAAACTAAAGACAAGTAATTAAAACAAAACAAAGGTAGATTTTAAGTTTTAAACAATGATATAAAAATATCCAGGGTTGTGAATCCTTCCAATATCTTTTAAAGATAAGTGATTATCTCATGTTTGTGCAATATATCGGTTTATTAACCCGGAACACGAAGTTATTAAAAATTCTCTTCCGATATGGCTACCCCCGCCCGACAGGTATATTCCTATCCTGTAAGGAAATCTACCTAAGAGAGATTTACCTCAAGGTGAGATCGTGAGCTATTGAGTCTATGGCTAAAACCTAAAGTCCATTTTCCAAGTTCATTTTAAGTTTACCAAACCAATCTTATTAATGGCCAGTTAACAAGAAGCATTAAGCTTAAAACTCAATAAATAAACCAATATACTACCCAAAACATAAAATAACCATTTATAAAACAGTGATATTGGAATTCATCACAACCCTAGATAATATTTTTAGTTACAAAACATACCTAAAATTACAAAATACATAGTTAAGCAAAATAACATAACAGAAAATTAAAAAGTAAAGAAAATTACAGCACACTGGGTTGTAATTTTCTAAATTCATGCGAAATTAGGATGATTCCTCCACCCTGGGTTGTAGGTGTTGGAATATGGATTGTTCCCCTTTTTGTTGAAATTACTGACATAGTTCATCGTCTCATCATGTTGGTTGTAAGACTCTACCTCTGGTACTCCTCCATATGGTGAACTTGCGGATCCAATATTGCCTTGCATGCTAGTTTCCATGAATTTACATATCTTATCCAGCTTGGCATTCAATGCGGTTTTGGCTCCAACTTCGTAAATTCCTTCTATTCGTTGAATCATGTTCCTTTCTGTTGGCCACAAAGAATTGTTGTTGGCTATTTCTTCAATTAGGTCCCAGGCCTAATCTTCTCCTTTCACCATTAAAGCTCCTCCAGCAGCAGCATCAATTATGGTTCTCATTAATCCAGAAAGTCCATTATAGAAGGTTTGGACTTGTAGCCACTTTGCAATCTCATGGTGAGGAAATTTTCTGAGCAAATCCTTGTATCTTTCCCAAGCTTCGCAGAGGGATTCTGAGTCATGTTGTACAAATGATGTAATGTCATTCCTTAACTTTGCAGGTCTGACTGGGGTAAAGTACTTTGCAAGAAATTTGGTGGCTAGAGTGTTCCAAGTTGTGATGGAACCCTCTGGTATTGAATGTAGTCAAACCTTAGCTCTGTCTTTCAAATGAATATGGAAAAACACGTAGTCTCATTGATTCTTCTGCCTTTCGGTTGTAATTGAATGTACCACAAACTTCCAGGAAGTTGCTGATGTGGGCATTAGGATCTTCAGTTGCATTCGCCCGAAATTGAACTAATTGTTGTATCATATGGATGCATGTTTTGATGTCACACACATTTTCTGGTAAGGGAGGAAGTACAATACATGAAATGAAGCCGTCAACCATCGGAATAGTTCTGTCTCGAATAGGAATTAGTGGTGCAACTTCCAAAGGTTCAGGTTCCATATTGATCAGTGTTTGTTGGCCTTCTCGCCTTTCATTTCTTAACTGTCTGATGGTTCTTTCAATTTCTGGGTCAAGCGGACGGATTTCAAAGCTTCTGGTTCTTCTCATGTAGTGATTGAGAACCTGAAACACAAGAAAACAGAAATAATAAGTAAAAACAAATTAGATACAAGTAAAGGTATCTAACCCAAAAATTAATAGTGAAAGATAAATAAGTCACCGGCAACGGAGCCAAAAACTTGATTGGTGGTAAACACACACACGTTACGCAAGCGCACGTATCGCTCAAGTAGTATAAAATGTATCAATCCCATGAGGACTTAATAACTAAACTATTAATTTATGAAGCTAAATGTCTACGAGTATCTAATTGATTGATTTTTGGTTGGATGGTGATTTTAAACTAAAGACAAGTAATTAAAACAAAACAAAGATAGATTTTAAGTTTTAAACAATGATATGAAAATACCTAGGGTTGCGAATCCTTCCAATAAATTTTAAAGATGAAGTGATTATCTCATGTTTGTGCAATATATCGGTTTATTAACCTGGAACATGAAGTTATGCAAAAGCCTATTCTGATGGTCAGATGTAAATACCCAAAGTAACCCAATTAACTATATTCCTATGTTAATTAAGAAACTCTGAATTCATTAAGATTAAGTTCCAATTATGGCTACCCCGCCCGATAGGTATATTCCTATCCTATAAGAAAATCTACCTAAGAGACATTTACCCCAAGGTGAGATCGTGAGCTATTGCATCTATGGCTAAAACCTAAAATCCCTTTTCCAAGTTCATTTTAATTTTACCAAATCAATCTTATTAATGGCCAGTTAACAAGAAGCATTAAACTTAAGACTCAATAAATAAACCAATATACTACATAAAACATAAATAACCACTTCTAAAACAGTGATATTGGAATTCATCATAACCCTAGATAATATTTTTAGTTACAAAACATACCTAAAATTAAAAAATGTATAGTTAAGGAAAATAACATAACAAAAAATTAAAAAGTAAAGAAAATTACAGCAGTAAAAGAAAATGTTGGAGCTAGGGGTTTCACTTTTAATACTTAAAATATAGATTACTCCCTTATCAATTAATCATTTCTTGAATTAATTATATTAAAACCGACCATATAGGCGGTGAATGTCATTTGTCCAAAGTCCAACCCACCATATAGGCGGTAACAAAATCATATAAACCGACCATGTAGGCGGTAACAAGGTTAGCACCTAACCGACCATATAGGCGGAAACTAAGTCCACTAATGTAAAGCCGGCCATATAAGC
Source organism: Zanthoxylum bungeanum (assembly GCA_019454045.1). Taxonomy (NCBI): domain Eukaryota; kingdom Viridiplantae; phylum Streptophyta; class Magnoliopsida; order Sapindales; family Rutaceae; genus Zanthoxylum; species Zanthoxylum bungeanum. The sequence continues at coordinate 14,328 of SKCR01024397.1, read as the reverse complement.
GGTAAATAGTTAATTCAATTTACTTATTTAAATTAAGGGAGTAAATCTAAATTATTATATTAAAAGTTTCACCCCAGACTCCAGCAAAAAGAGATTACATACTCATGATGTAATTAAAAACACATAACAATTTATAAAATAAATAGAGAGAAAATACAAGAAAACTTAAATAAACATGCAAGACACTTTCTTTTAGGTTTTCATCAAGAAATCCCCCAAAGAAAGCATGAAACATTTACAAAGTTTAGCTTGGTATTTATAGGCAAATATAAAGGTTTCCACCAATTTCTCCACCAAACATGGCACCAATTCCTCCACCAAACATGCAAGCATGTTTGGTGGAAGTTTGGCAATTTCCATTTTTTTTTTATTTTTTTTATTTTTGAAAATGACTTTAATATTACACATAACACACTTTCAGATTTTTCATCAATTTCGGTAATGAAATCTTCAGAATTCGAAACTCAATGAACTTCAAAGTCGTAGATCTTTGAGTATTATTTAATCTGGAACTTGAATCACCTCACTCCGATACCAGAATAAAAAGTTATGGCCAAAATATGACAATTGCGCAAAGCATAAATTTCCGAAATTGTACTTCGTTAGAACGCCATTTCATGTTTCCAATCTCCAAAATCAAAATGTCAAGTCCAGTTTTTGCCCTTATTTGTTCCACATTTCGTCCTGATTGATTCCATTAAGTCCCGATTTTATTTTATCTGCAAAATAAACTAAAACACATCAAAACATTCATAAAACTCGAGAAACTATACAAAATATTAAGTAAAAGGGGCGGTAAATATTGATATATTTTCTACTCATCACACCCCCAAACCTATCATTTTGCTAGTCCTTGAGCAAAATAATAAATAAAATACAATAAACAATAAAAATTAAACTAAGCCAGTTTCGTAGGGATCTCAGTTGCATTTAGCTTATGTAACAAGCCTTTAAACCTCTAGGTGTCCCTAGTGGATGAGTTGTAGTCTCATGGGGCTTACAGTGACGATACCCACAAACGTCAATCTAATGCACACAAAAGCAAAAAGACAAAAGACAAGAGAATAAACAAGTTAGTAACTAAACAAGTGAAACTTCTTATCCAAGTTAATAGCTGTTTTCTTTATTTCTAAATTACTAAATAAGTAAATTCTCCGATTATTTTTACCATTATCAATATACACAACCAAAAAAGTATTAATCAGCTCATTGTGCCCACAATATTCATAAGTGTAGGACACAGAAATCGGCGACGCTGTTCCAGGCTCGTGGCCGGGTCGGGAGTACGGAGTAGCCCGCGGGGGAACTAAACCGGAGAAATAAAATGGAGTCACCACCTAGTGTGAACGGGGAAATGATTTAAGGCCGCACTCACCCCTCGCAAGGGAAGACCTCAAACCGTTGGGTTTGGAATGGTCCCTTACTTATGCCAATTGTAATGAAAGGATTTATGCGATAATATAACTAAGTCTCATGCAACACATGCAAGATAATGTAATCAACACATAAGTTTGCACACCCATAATCCTAAATAAAAAATGAAGGCGAATGCATAATTCCATAAACGACATCTATAATGACATAAACACATGCATGAGTGTTTCCCCTAGTGGTACGTGGTGTTGTATCTCAAGTATAGACCGCATTACCGTCCATTCGGATTCGGCTATGGAATTTACGTCTGGGTTTCCATCCGATATACCACGAGTGACAACACTCAATCATTAACCCAATATTGACATACATGAAATATGATAATGCATATAACCAGAAATAACCGAAGAGACAAACATGCGAAACAATGAAGAAAGATAAATAACACAAAATAAATGCAGAATAATAAATATGTGACCAAAGTATTTGGCCGTTTTCAATGTAGGACTTCGCATTCCCGGTTGGACGTATTCCACGTCCAACCGAGCATGTCGTTTCCAGTACGACAAAATAAAATACAACAAATGGTACCCTCAGGTCTTACCTTTTAAGTCACTTCTCGGGAGTGCGTTACATCGTCGTCGGAAGGGTTAATGCTCCGTAACATTTTCAGTTCGCTGGTTCAATATTTTCATTCATTGCTTCGCTGTTTTGGGCTGCTATTTTCTCTGTTTTGAGCTGTTGTTTTCTCTGTTTTTACTACTATTTTCGGTGGTCTTGTGGACTGTTTTGGGGTGCAGTTTTTGCTGATTTAGGGGGTATTTTAGGGGGTGCAGTTTTGGTTGTATTTTTACGGTAATTTGGGGTGTTTTAAGGTGTAGTGTGTGGGCAGTTTCGGTCAGGGGGTAATAGTTTATTTGTGTTGCCGAGTGTCCAAGCTACAGTCAGTGCGTGCGTTAAGGGTTTATTATTTGTTTGTGGCGTGAAGCTGGGTCGATTGTGCAAAGGTGAAGGCGTCAAAGGTTTATTTGTTGTTCTCGGCTGATCGGCTATTTTGTCTGGTTGTGGGTAGGTTAGTCAAGGCTTATTGTGGCTTCTTTGTGGCTTAGTCGGTGCTTGTGAATTTGTTCAAGGTGAGTGCTGGTTTGAAGGTTTTGGTGGATTTCGCTTTTGTTGTTTGTGTGATGGGCTGTTCTTGGTCTGTCAGTACATGTGAGTTGGGCGAACATGTGGCCGCCGGGTGAGTGAAGTCGTGGCTTATTGGTTCGTTAACTTATGGCCATGCGTGTGTGTATCCTTAGGCGTGTTTGTGTATGGCGTGGATGGGTTGCTGTTTGTGATCGAGGCTGGCTGTTTTATGAAGTTATATAGTGATTTGTTCACGTGAAGGAAAGGCCGAGAGTGAGAGTTGAGTGAGATAGAGATTACTAGGGTTTTATTTTTGTGTTTTACCGTGAATATGAGATCCAAGGTTCAAAGGTTTGGTTTGTGTGTCTTTTTATAAGAGTGGGTTAAGGTTTTCCTTGCATGGGAAAGAAAGAAATCATGCAATCATGGGGGGTATCTTCAATTAGTGTGTTATAAGGAAAAGATCTATTCAATTTAGGTAGGTGATTTATTTAGTTTAGGAAAAGGATTTAGGAGATTTGATTTGATTTATATAATTTAGGCATGTGATTTATTTAAATTAGGAAGGTGATTTGTTTGGATTTTAACATGTGTTTAATGTGTTGGATATTTTTTGAATGGGATTTGATGGGCTTTGGGTGTGTAGATTGGCTCTTTGGTGGGCTTGGGCGTGTGGGTTGGTGGTGTGTGGGCTTGAGTGTGTGGCTTGGTGTAGTTTGCGGGGGTTTTGGGCCGAGGATAAATTTTCAAACAGAGGTCCATCGAGCGAACCCAAGGCTAAGCAAACGAATCAAATCTCTCAAGGTATTTATTTTGGAATTTTCCCTTCCGACGTCTGTTTCCCACGACTTCCGCAACTTATCGGGTAGTGCCTCCATATGAGGCTTGTCATCGGGCTCTATATAAAAATACAATGCCTACAGTCGCCCCCAGTTTGATGGGACTTGTGCGGTGTGTGACAGTGACAATACTATCAAAGTTATGCATGCATTTTTACTTATCTGGCTCGCCAGCTGCTGCTTGACTTACCTATTGCTTCGAACAGAGTTGATTTGGTGGTCCCCTTTCGAACCATGCTCCATTCCCGGAGCGCCATTCCTGGCATGCTAAACCTCATTCCTGAGGTGTCGCGGTTTTGATAGTTGTGGTCCCCTTCCGAACCATGCTCCATTCCCGTAGCACCATTTTCGGCATGTTAAACCTCATTCCCGAGGCGTCACGGTTGTGATAGTTTTGGTCCCCTTCCGAACCATGCTCCATTCCCGGAGCGCCATTCTCGGCATGCTAAACCTCATTCATGAGGCGTCGCTGATGTGATAGTTGTGGTCCATTCCCGAACCATGCTTCATTCTCGGAGTGCCATTCCGGGCATGCTAAACCTCATTCCTGAGGCGTCGCTGATGTGATAGTTGTGGTCCATTCCTGAACCATGCTCAATTCCCGGAGCGCCATTCCCGGCATGCTAAACCTCATTCCCGAGGCGTCGCTGATGTGAGATGCTTCGATCTCCAGGATTCATTCTAAAACTGAGTTGATAATATGGGCGTCGACCCTGGGATTCATTCCCGATGCTGCTGATAATATAGGCCTCGACCCTGGGATTCATTGCCGAAAACTACTGATAGTGTGGACCTCGATCCTGGGATTCATTCCCGAAACTGCTGATAATGTGGGCCTCGACCCTAGGATTCATTCCCGATGCTGCTGATAATGTGGGCCTAGACCCTGGGATTCATTCCTGAAACTGCTGATACTGTGTGCCTCGACCTTGTGATTCATTCCCGATGCTTGCTGGTGGTGTGTGTTGTCATTCCCGGCTTGCTCGTATTTGCCATTTTCTCATTTTCTTTAAAACCTGTGAACAAAAACAAGACAAAAATTACGTGTATATGACGTGTATGCATGCATGCATGAATATGTTTCCTATTCCGATGGTTTAGGCCTTCCTTGTGCTCTTCAGTGCCCTTTGCCTACAAATGTCTTCGGTCGCCCCCTAGGCCTGTTTACAATTTCCTTATGCTGGTTCTTTTCTGGTGATTGTTCAGCTCTTTTTTGTCTCATGGCTCAAATTCTCGGTATATCCCTTATTCGCGGGGTGGTAGACTGGTCGCCCCCAGACTTGGCTTAGCTTTCTGTTCTTCGCTTCTTGCATTAGGTCAAAGTAGATCATGTAATGTGACGTTTCCATACCAACATATTATACTGCCTCTTACGAAATAGTCCCAATAGTTATACATATTGTTGCCCTCAAAGGATGCCCAATGTCGAGACCAGAGAACCTTCAAAGTACTCGATGCAACTCAAATCCGAGCGTTTGAATAAATGATCTGAACCAGACTCAAAGTGTGTGTGTGCCGAGGTTCTTTTACAGCTTGATCCTTAGGTAAGCCAACTCAATGATTTTGTTTCAAAGAATGGGATCAATGGGTCAAACCAACCTAGATGTCTTGATCATGCTCTGCAAATACTTCTCCATACTCAATATGATATGGTTTTCTTTTCCTTTTCTTTCGTCTCTTCTTTTCTTTCTTTCTTTCTTTCTTATTTTTTTTTTATTTTTTTTTCAACCCACCTACCCTTTAAGGTAGCATTTCTCCTCATGGTGGTCCTAATACTCACCCATGGGTAGCTTCACGCTTATCGGTTATAGGTGGTTTATATTTAATTCTTTAGAGACTTTTCTTTTATTTCCCACCATACCACATATTGTAACACAAGTAAGTCAGGATGGACATCTAAGCGAACGGTCATTCATCGATCCGCGATCTCTTCAACTAGTCACATTGCCGACTACTCAGGCTTTCACTGCTAAGATCCTTTAATTAAGTGCTCGCGAGTCTAGTCAAGATCAACTACTCAAAATATCAGATGAGAGTACCTCTTGCACTTATCATTTCTAAGGTTTCGCCCTAAAGCAAACAATTTCATCACCGGACTTATGCTTAACTATTAAGGATTAAGAACAAATAATTTTTTTTTTTGCTAAACCCTTCTTGACAAGTCTTTCTTTTCTAACCCAACAAATATCTAGGATGGCTTTTAAGACAAGGGGTTAGCATGATGCGTGTATGCATGAGATGCATGAGATGCAAGTGATTATCAAAACAACATATATCATTCCGACTTTATTTCTCCCAAACTCGTGGTAAGTCCATTTTTGTCCTAGGTATGGCTTATTCTATGCACCGATGCAAGGTACATAAAATCGCTCTCTCCTATGCTACAGGGTGAACCTTGGCTGCTTTTATCCCTTTCCATCGGTAAAAGACAAAGACCGCCCATTTGAACATGGACTATGCCGATTATGGGATCATGCCATTGTCTAGAAACGATGAATTGGGCTTTCGGCAACCGTGGTCATGAGGATGAACTTAGAAGTGTTCAAAAGTATACAAATATGACGTAACAAGGCGTATCATTTCTGGATGAAAGCCAGTGCAGATATCGAACTCATGCTTCTAGCATATTTGGATCATGTTTGGACTTTCTAAGCCCATCAAGGTTTTCATACAAGTTGGCCCATTATCATTTCAAAGCATTCAATCATATTATTGCGAGGTGTAAACTTTTCCCAGTTGAAAAAGGCCCAAAGGTTTACACTTTTGCAATAACGTGGCTAAACAACTTCAAATGATAGGGGGCCCAAACACAAAGTGGCCCATCGACATTTTAGAAACTTTTGGCCCAATCGTCATAAGACACAAAACTCATCCCAGTTTAAATGGCCCAACAAGTTCACATCTCATGACAAGAAATCCAATTGAATCCAAATGATGATGGTCCCAAACACAAGCAAAAAAGGTGGCTTCTATAGGTCATACAATTATGGTTCACATGCGGGTTTATAGGGGTATAGACAAAGGCTTTCGCCGGTGAAGGATTTCCCACAACTAGGTCTCCCCACTCAAGGGTTCGAGCGACCAAGTGAACACACCTTTTTTATACCCTAAGGTACGTGCCAACACGTGATGATACCATATAACGATCCACCACTTCGAGTGAAAACGACTTCTCGATACATGAAGGACTATCAAATGAATTTCTCTATTGAAGATTCCCCAAAGGAAGGGTGGAGCGAACTCTCTTAAATACCCTTACCTCTTAGACTTTTATCGCTTTGGTGACATGAATAAACAATAGATCCTCCAAATTAGTCCATCAAGGTAAGCTTTGAGTAAATGATTATCTAGATGTCTTCACAGCTTTTCCTTTTGGCTATAAAAAAGGTAGTGAGTGAAAGAATACACCAAATCATTATCTAACTCTAATAATGCCTTTGGTTAAACCCCTTGGTACCAACCCACTTGTAGACATGGTTAACTAAAGCAAAAAATCACAAACATTACAAGACATTATTTCAGGGCCGATTCTCTATCCCAGTGGAGTCGCCAGACTGTAGGACACAGAAATCGGCGACGCTGTTCAAGGCTCGCGGCCCGGTCGGAAGTACGGAGTAGCCCGTGGGGGAACTAAACCGGAGAAATAAAATGGAGTCGCCACCCAGTGTGATCTGGGAAATGATTTAAGGCTGCACTCACCCCTCGCAATGGAAGACCTCAAACCATTGGGTTCGGAATGGTCATTAACTTATGCCAATTGTAATGAAAGTATTTATGCGATAATATAACCAAGTCTCATGCAACACATGCAAGATAATGTAATCAACACATAAGTTTGAACACCTATAATCGTAAATAAAAAATGAAGGCGAATGCATAATTCCATAAACGGCATCTATAATGACATAAACACATGCATGAGTGTTTCCCCTAGCGGTACGTGGCGTGTATCCCAAGTACATACCGCATTACCATCCATTCAGATTCGCCTACGGAATTTACGTCTGGGTTTCCATCCGATATACCACGAGTGACAACACTCAATCATTAACCTAATTTTGACATACATGAAACATGATAAAACATATAACCATAAATAACCGAAGAGACAAACATGCGAAACAATGAAGAAAGATAAATAACACAAAATAAATGCGGAAAAATAAATATGTGACCAAAGTATTTGGCTATTTTCAATGTAGGACTTCGCATACCCGGTTGGACGTATTCCACATCCAACCGAGCATGTCGTTTCCAGTACGACAAAATAAAATACAACAAACGGTACCCTCAGGTCTTACCTTTTAAGTCACTTCTCGGGAGTGCGTTACATCGTCGTCGGAAGGGTTAATGCTCCGCAACTTTTCCGGTTTGCTGGTTCAATATTTTTCTTCTTTGCTTTGCTATTTTGGGCTGCAGTTTTCTCTATTTTGAGCTGTTCTTTTCTCTAATTTTACTGCTGTTTTTGGTGGTCTTGTGGACTATTTTGGGGTGCAGTATTTGGTGATTTATGGGGTATTTTAAGGGGTGCAGTCTTGGTTGTATTTTTGTGGTAATTTGGGGTGTTTTAAGGTGCAGTGTGTGGGCAGTTTCGGTCAGGGGGAAATAGTTTATTTTTCATTGTCGAGTGTCCAAGCTGCAATCAGTGCGTGCGTTAAGGGTTTATTGTTTATTTATGGCGTGAATTTGGGTCGATTGTGCAAAGGTGAAGGCTTCAAGGGTTTATTTGTTGTTCTCGACTGATCGGTTATTTTGTCTGGTTGTGGGTAGGTTAGTCAAGGCTTATTGTGGCTTCTTTGTGGCTTAGTCGGTGCTTGTTAATTTGTTCAAGGTGAGTGCTGGTTTGAAGGTTTTGGTGGATTTCTCTTTTGTTGTTTGTGTGATGGGCTACTCTTGGTCGGTCAGTGCATGTGAGTTGGGCGAACATGTGGCCGCCGGGTGAGTGAAGTCGTGGCTTATTGGTTCGTTAACTTATGGCCATGCGTGTGTGTATCCTTAGGCGTGTTTGTGTATGACGTGGATGGGTTGCTGTTTGTGATCGAGGCTGGCTGTTTTATGAAGTTATATAGTGATTTGTTCACGTGAAGGAAAGGCCGAGAGTGAGAGTTGAGTGAGATAGAGATTACTAGGGTTTTATTTTTGTGTTTTGCCATGAATATGAGCTCCAGGGTTCAAAAGTTTGGGTTGTGTGTCTTTTTATAAGAGTGGGTTAGGGTTTTCCTTGCATGGGAAGGAAAGAAATCATGCAATCATGGGGGGTATCTTCAATTAGTGTGTTATAAGGAAAAAATCTATTCAATTTAGGTAGGTGATTTATTTAGTTTAGGAAAGGGATTTAGGAGATTTGATTTGATTTATATAATTTAGGCATTTGATTTATTTAAATTAGGAAGGTGATTTGTTTGGATTTTAACATGTGTTTAATTTGTTAGATATTTATTGGATGGGATTTTATGGGCTTTGGGCGTGTAGATTGGCTCTTTGGTGGGCTTGGGCGTGTGGGTTGGTGGTGTGTGGGCTTGGGTGTGTGGCTTGGTGTGGTTTGCGGGGGGTTTTGGGCCGAGGATAAATTTTAAAATAGAGGTCCATCGAGCGAACCCGAGGTTAAGCAAACGAATCAAAACAAGGTATTTATTTTGGAATTTTCCCTTCCGACGTCTGTTTCCCACGACTTCCGCAACTTATCGGTTAGTGCCTCCATACGAGGCTTGTCATCAGGCTCTATGCAAAAATGCAGTGCCTACAATAAGTATAGTTGGAAAGAGAGTAATATTTTTGTCCTAAAGTTATATAAGAATTCACAGCTTTTTTACCAATGGAATTTTTTCTGATTTTTTTTTATTTACAATATCTTCAATCCATATAGTGAGCTTTAGGTCAGTGACTCCCAAGCTAGTTGGCTTTAGGGCACTAGGTGTTAAGACACCCTTACAGACTTAATTACTCGGATTTCATATATCTTTTTTTTTATAACATCTTCAATCCATGTAGTGACTGGGCCAGTGACTCCCAAACCAGTTAGTTTTAGGGAACTAGGTGTTAAAACACTCATTCGGACTTAATTACTCGGAACTCATATGTTTTTTTTTATAGACACAATTTTTTTTTAAAATTCCATCGCTTTTTTAGATGCTTCCTCAAAGTTAAAACACAAAAACATAAAATATATATATATATATATTTTAAACATTTTGACTAAAAATCAAATAAAAACAACACAACGAAAAAAATAAAAACAATATACTAGTAAACTATTCCCCTCCCCCAAACCTAATTGAGACATTGTCCCCAATGTCTAAAAAATTAGAAAAAGAGTTAGAAAACTGTACCTGGTTAGCTGAAATTCTACATCTTAAAATGAAAATTAAAGGTTAAGATCCGGATTTATCCGACGTTTTTTACCAATATCATTATCAGACTAGTTAATCTTGGAAAGGATAGGGTCAATTTTTGGTTCAAAGGCTAAAAGTTAGTCAACTAAATCATGGACAATTCTGGCGGTGAAGATGATATCTTTTACAGGTTTTGACACGAACCCATTTCTCCGGACATCATCAAGAAACTCACAAAGAAAGTCATAAAATCCATCAACATTAAACAGTCCAATCGGTTTCTGGTTTATATTCAAGTTCGCCCAAGATACTTTTGTAAAAATTTCCTCCATCGTGCCCCAGCCACCTGGCAAAGCAACAAAAGTATCAACACGATTAATCATTTCAACCAGTCATTCAGACATACCTGGTACAATAAGTTCTTCTTCGTTTGATGGTCCTATAAGATTCGCCTCTGCCAAAGGTTTTGGGATGATTCCCATAACTTGACTACCTCCTTCCTGTATGGCCCTTGAAACGCACCCCATTAGTCCAAGATTGCCACCGCCATATACTAGGTGCATATTCCTTTCAGCTATGACTCTACCCAATTCCTGTGCTGCCTCAACGAACTCTGGTTTAGAACCAACACTAGTACCGCAAAACACACAGATGTTTACAACTTGTCTTCTTGAAGTTGCTTCCATATTTTTTTTTTATTTTTTTCTCAACTCTGGATGTCTGCAAGAGTGCAATGATGAGCTGAATTTATACAACCTGAAAAATGGTGAGTAAAAATAGCACTAGTACCTGCCAAATGACAATTATTACCTAAACAGTAAAATATACCGTGAAAGTCAAAGAGTCTGGATCATGTCGGAGAAAATAAAAGAAAATCACAAAACAAATCACAATTATTAGATAAATACAAAGAGATAATAATATTTACATGAAGTAACGGCTTGATTGACATCTATGCGTCAGGTACAAGCTTCCCATCCAATTTTCTTATAAATTGGCAAACATGGTATTTTAAAGTCAGATTCCCGAGACTTAATTGTTGTCTTTCTTTTCGAAATTGTGTATATAACATGTGAATTGCGTGATGCACATATCCACTGGGATACATCTCAAGAGTCAATGATATGTCATCCAAAGAGACTTTACTCAAGCCATCATTAATGAATTTAATTTTATCTTCACTCTTATCAGACACTATTCCTAAAGAACGACAACGAGTATTACATGTCATGCGTGCATATTTATAGCAAACACTCATTCTTTTAGCTCTTCTTTTCTTAGCATAGGTGCTTCTTCCAAAACCAGGCAGATATGAAATAAAAGAGTCAGAGGACTCACCTGCCAATCGGACCCGTGCTTCAATTAACCAACGAATGTCATTAGGAATACATTTGATCATCAGAAGTCTTATTCGTTCCATGCGAGCTTTGTAGACTTTCATCAGAGAGTTTTGAGGGAGAGAATGGAATTACTTGTGAAGATTTACGAGAACGTCTTCCATCCTGTCTGTGACTTAACCTACAAAATAAAACACACAAAAATAAAACACACCAAATATGAATTTATACACAAATTTCATGGGTTGCCTCTATGCTAGGGCTAAGTTTAACGTCGTCAGCTAGACATGACTGCCCGAATGTTAGGCTGGATCTGAAAGTGTGACATTTTCTTTTTAACGTCAAATGATTCTCCCCAGTAGTGCTTGACACGCTGGCTATTAATTTTGAATGTGTTGTTGGACTTGGGGTTGTATATCTCAACAACTTGATAGGGTAATACCTGAGTAATCACAAATGGACCTGACCATCTTGATTTCAGCTTTCCAGGGAAAAGTTTCAACCTTGAATTGTATAACAACACCGACTGCCCTAGTTCTAGTTGTCTGCGTACTATTTTTTTATGATGTCATTTCTTGGTCTTTTCTTTGTACAGTTTGGCATTTTCATAAGCATGTAGGCGAAATTCCTCCAAATCTTTGAGTTGGTGGAGCTATTTTTCTCCTGATGCTTGTAGATCAAGATTTAACTTCTTTAGTGCCCAGTACTCTTTGTGTTCAAGCTCCACAGGCAGATGGCATGCTTTCCCAAACACCATTCAATTTCGGGACATACCAATTGGTGTCTTGTAAGCTGTCCAGTAGGCCCATAGTGCGTCATCTAGTTTTGTAGACCAGTATTTCCTTGTTGATCCAATGGTTCTCTCCAAGATGCTTTTGATCTCCCTGTTTGAAACTTTAACATGTCCATTTGACTGTGGATGGTAAGTAGTGGCAACTTTATGAGTGACTTCGTATTTGGATAAGAGTGCATCGAAGTATCTGTTGTAGAAATGTGTGCCTCCATCACTGATAATTGCCCGAGGTGTTTCAAAGCGAGTGAAAATATTCTTTTTAAGGACTTTTATCACCACTTTTGAATCATTTAATGGCAGTGCTATTGCTTCAACCCATTTGGAGACGTAGTCTACTGCAACTAATATGTACAGGTTTCCGAATGATGGAACAAAAGGGTCCTTTAAAATCAATCCCCCATACATAAAATATCTTCACTTCCAGAATATTTTGTAGAGGTCCTTCATTTCTCATCAAAATATTTCCCGTTCTCTAGCACCTGTCAGATTGAAGAGCAAATAAGTAAGCATATTTAAACATAGTGGGCCAGAACAAACCTGATTGTAGGACTTTGGCTGCAATTTTATTTTCACTAAAGTGTCCGCCGTATGGTGATGAATGAAAATGCTGAAGGACACTATTGACCTCCTCATATGGAACACAACGTCTCGATAATTGATCAGCACAACGTTTGAACAGGTATGGTTCATCCCAGACATAGTGCTTGACTTCTTTGAAGAACTATTTTCGTTGCTGATAAGTGCACTCAAACGGCCATTTTCCCGATACTATGTAGTTTATATAGTCAGCATACCAAGGGATAACCTGCTGTTTCATGGCAAATAATTGTTTATCTGGAAAAGTTTCTTTGATTATCAGTTCATTACCAGCAGTTTCTCCATTCTCGAGCCTCGATAAGTGATCTGCCACTTGGTTCTCTGTCTATTTCCTATCTTGGATCTCCACATCAAATTCTTGTAGTAGAAGCACCCAACGGATCAATCTGGGTTTGGCATCTTTCTTTACGATCAGATATTTGATTGCTGAATGATCTGTGTAGATCACCACTTTGGGACCCAGCAGTTAGAGCAGAATTTATCAAAAGCAAACACAACTGCGAGCAACCCTTTTTTAGTGGTTGTGTAGTTGTGTTGAGCTTCATTCAGAGTTCTGCTGGAGTAGTAAATGGTATGGAAAATTTTTGCATTGCGTTGTCCCAAAATTGCACCTACAGTAAAATCACTAGCATCACACATCACCGCAAATGGAATGGTCCAGTCTGGTGCTACTATGATGGGGGCAAAGACCAGCTTTGGTTTCAAGATCTCAACAGCTTCGTGACATTCTTTGGTGAAGTTGAAAGGCATATCTTTCTCCAGCAGATTGCATAGTGGTTTAGCAATCTTGGAAAAGTCTATGATAAATCTCCTGTAAAAGCCTGCATGTCTGAGAAAACTCTGAAATCCTTTGACAGATGATGGTGGAGGCAGTTTTCTATTGTCTCGATCTTTGCTTTGTCTACCTCGATTCCCTTTTGTGAGATCTGATGTCCCAGGACAATCCCTTCTTGCACTATAAAGTGGCATTTCTCCCAGTTGAGTACCAGGTTGGTATATTCGCATCTTTGTAACAATTTTTCCAAATTTTACAAGCAATGGTCGAACGAGTCTCCAAACACAGAAAAATCATCCATGAAAACCTCCATACTTTGTTCCAGCATGTCTAAGAAGATGGCCATCATGCAATGTTGAAATGTGAGCATTACATAGTCCAAATGGCATCCTGCGGAAAGTAAAAATACCATACATATAGGTAAAAGTGGTTTTCTCCTGATCTTCTAGGGCGATGGCAATCTCATTGTACCCCGAGTATCCATCTAGAAAATAATAGAACTCATGTTCCGCTAGTCTGTCTAACATCTGGTCAATGAATGGTAGCGGAAAATGATCATTCCTTGTTGCTTTGTTCAGCTTCCTGGAGTCCATGCATACTCTCCATCCAGTCACCGTTCTTGTTGGAATCAGCTCATTCTTTTCATTTGTGACTACAATAATTCCTCATTTCTTTAGGACACATTGCAAAGGACTCACCCACGTACTGTTAGAGATGGGGTAGATGATGTCGGCATCCAACCATTTGATAATTTCATTCTTCACGACCTCCTTCATGATTGGATTTAGTCTCATTTGATGCTCCACTATGGCTTTGTACTCGTCGTTCATCAGAATTTTATGCATGCAAAATGATGGACTAATGCCTCGAATGTGTGATATAGTCCAGCCAATGGCTTTCTTGTGTTCTCGTAACACTCTCAGTAACTTATCTTCATGCTCCAATATTAGCGACGAAGAAATAATCACAGGTAAATCAGAAGAGTTTCCTAAGAATACAGATGGCTCGGAAGTAGCTTTAGTTCCAATTGCGGTGGTTCTTCAATCGAGGGCTTGATTCACTCATTTTTTGGTAGTTCCAAACTTTCCACTTGTGGTGTCGATTTGAAGCGAAATGGCCTGTGAAGATTTTTGATACATTCCAGAATTTTATC